>PVLD010003812.1:98462-135954 GCA_004027595.1 Dinomys branickii | reverse complement strand
TCATTAACCTTCCTAAGGAATGAAACCAAACACTGCTTTGGCATTTTGATGCCCCGTGACTTCAGAAGGGTGCGAAGTGAAAGCGCCAGCGGTGTGCTCTCTGCGCTTCCCATGGCGAGACGAAAAGGAAAGTAAAGCCTGTTCCGGCACAGACACCAACAGGCCTGCCCTGTTTTATCGGGCTGCGACGGCTCTTTATCTAAGAGGCGTCTATTCCTCCCTTAGAGTGCGTCCACCCAGGGCCAGGTTAAGCCTCCGCTTACCTGAAGGATCCTTACCTGTGTCTCAGAAGAAAACACGACGGGGCTCGAAAAAGGGGAGTCCCCGTACGGGCCACCACTTGTCCGGCGCCGCTCCCGACCCGCAGAAGGCAGCACGCAAACAATCGGGTTCTGTAACGTGTTTCTTTATTGGACACAGCACAAACCCCACAGGAGTCCACTCTTTGTGGCTCCTTCCGGGCTTCTTCTTCTTCCAGCTTCCCGTTACAGCAACTTATATAAGGGCGGTTAGCAATCACACTACGCCACGTGGGCCTTCAGGATAGGTTTCAAGGCGGGGTAAGCAGGCACCTTTCTATATATGGTATATACAGAGTCAGCAACAAGAACCAGAAAACAGGATATGGGCGCCATCTTGGTAACACGGTGGGAGGGGCTGATTCCAAGGAGACTAACAGCAAGCCCTCACACCGGCTCCCAACACAAGCACACTATGATTAGCACCCCACTGACAAGCCCTCGAGGCCCTCTGGGGCCCGGTCAAGTCCTCGGGATCACCCCTATGCACTGGCAGGCTCCACCCCATCACTGCACACCCGGGTGCCCAGTTAAGTTCACGAGGTCACTGCCCTGGACTGCAGGCTCTGCCTCATCACTGTGCACCTGGGTTCCCAGTCCAGGTCCTCAGGATTTTCATGTAGCCTGCAGGGAACCCCCCTCACCCCACAGGCTGCTGAGCTTCCTGTCAAGGCCCCTGGAGTGCCCTCATAGGCCACCAGTGTCTCCCTGCAGGCCACCTATGACTCTTCGGAGGCTACCCCGCCCAGCTAGAGGACTGGGTCTGCACCCTACTTCCAGGTCTTCACCTCCTCCTGCCTCTGATTCTCCAGTGCTGCCACTCCCTGCCCCTTACACAGCTGGGCATTTGGTGCACAATGCTGGGCTCAAGTGGCGAGAGGTCTCCCCCACTCGTGCTCACTGAGGTAGTTCAGGGTGTGTACTAAGTTTAGTTATTAGTTCTAGGAGCCAATTGGAGGAGTTTCTTAGGTCTTCTGTGTAGAGTATGTTGTCATCTCTCGGTCTCCAGGACTGCTGCTTTTCTTTTCTTTTCTTTTTTTTTTTTTTTGCGGTACTGGGGATCGAACTCAGGACCCTGCGCTTGCCAGGCAAGTGCTTATTCCACTGAGCTATATCCCCAGCCCTCTGACTGCTGCTTTTCATATAATTTGTCGCTATGGGTTCATACAAGGTTCATATAAGCAAGTGGCATGAAGTCCCTCTTGGCGCTCATATTAGTAGTTATAGTGGGTCCTGAAGCCTGTGGACTCAGCCCATTGCTCTCAGGAACATGTGTTGGGTGTGAGGGGCGCCAAGCCTCAAGGTGCTCACAGAGGGAGTTCAGATGGGAGCCGGAGCCCAGTAACTCAGCTCGTGCCTCCTGCTTGGTGTTGGAGTGAGAAGGGCGTGGGGCCGTCTGGCCCACCGCCATCTGCAGCTCTCTCTTACTGTTGTGCTCCAGTTCTTGTTTGTTCGTTGGCTGGATCCCCAGGAATTGCTGTGGCCCTAGGTTTGCTGCCGCTGCTCTCTGCTGCTCTCTGCTGGTAGTTGCTCTCACAGGGGAGAGGTAGTAGGCCGCAGCTTGGGGGCAGGTGCAGAGCTGGGTGTGGTGGGCTGTGCACTGGCTGCTTTGTCTCCGCCTTGCCTCAGGGCACTGTTTAGAACGGGTCACTGCTGAGTGGGGAAACTGCTTTAGTGGCTGTTGTACCTTTTCACCACCAAGCTGGGTTCAAAACCACCTCCCAAATGCCGCTGCTTCTTTTCCAGGCTGCGCTTTCTCTGGTCCAGTTTTGGCCGAGCTCTTGGAATTCTGCTCTCCTCTGCCTGAGTTGGGAGGCTCCTGCAAGCTCAGGCTTCTGAAGCTGAAGCTGTGAGTGCAGGAATGAGGGAGCGGGCCGAGGGTGTGTACAGAGCTCTGACTCCCCCTTTCTCCTCCTCTTCTTCCTCTGACTGTGCCATAAGGGCCACCTGAGCTTTTCCTCAGGGAAAGATCTTGTTTGCTCTTTCTGAGGGCTTCAGTTCTCATTTCAAATCCTTCCTGGGATCAGGGGACCCGCTTCTCTCCTTCTTGTCTTTCTCATGTTGCTATATTCCAGTGTCTGGATGGGGATCCTCCAAGAGGATCTTTCTCTGCTGCTCACCCAGTCACCACCTTCCCAGAAGTCTCCTTTTGGGAAAGTTTTATATCTTTTTGGGAAAGCTCTTTTGGTATGATGTATTACATTTATTGATTTGTGTGTATTGAGTGATCCCTGCATTCCTGGGATGAATCTCACTTGGTCATGGTGTATTATCTTCTTGATGATTTTCTGCATTCTATTAGGTATTATTTTATTGAGAACTTTTACATCTATGTTCATGAGGGAGATTGGCCTGTAGTTCTCTTTTTTGGTTGGATTTCTCTCTGGTTTTGGTATCAGGGTAATACTTGCCTCCAGGAATGAGTTAGGGAGAATTGCTTCCCTTTTTATTTCATTAAACAGTTTGAGAATTGGCATTAAATCTTCTCTAAATTTCTCATAGAATTCAGCTGTCAATCCATCAGGACCTGAGCTTTTCTTCATTGGTAAGCTTTTATTATATTTTCAATTTTGTTGTGTAATATTGGGTTAATCAGGAATTTTGTATCTTCTTGATTCAGTTTTGGTAATTCATATGCATCTAGGAATGTGTCCATATCTTCTGTGTTTTCCATCCTATGAGAGTAAAGTTCCTCCACCGCCTTTACCCAGGAAGATGCTTTCCTCTGTGATGATACTTTAACAACATACTGTGTCTGATGGTTGTGCTATACACTTGAGAACGCTTGAGTGTGTGAACACTTGAACCAGGCTGCAGTTTGGGAGATAGACTCTTGAATTTCTCTGATTATTCCACAAGGTGGCAGCAATTACGATGATCCAATTTTCTTATGTGTGGAATTCAGAGCAGAAATCTTCATTGATGTTGTCACGAATAGAGTACATCCATTTCGAAAGTTATTATATAAAAGCAGAATAATGGACTGATGAACATGGAGGGAAAAAATTAAAGTGCATATTTAATATCACTAATATATAGTTATAATAGGTCTCATGTGACACTATACAATCTACCTTAAAAAGCATTTTATTTTATTTTTCAAAACTTCTTGTTTTGCTTTATTTTTATTTATTTTTATTTTAAAGAGAAAAAACAATAACAATATAACAACAATGATGACCAAAACAAAACAATACAAAACAATAAAAACGACACATGATTTCAAAAGGTGACAGGAACAGCAGTGGTTGCTATACGCTGCTGTGGACGGCAGCAACACACTTTTCTCAGCTATCATCCTTCTATTTACATATGTATTTTTTCTTTTTTTAATTTTACAGATAAAATACCCAAAGCAAAGTAGCAAAGACAAAGGCATAAACAAAACAACAAGAAAACAACAAAAATGATACAGAATTTCAAAACAAGGTGACAGGAAACTGACAATGGTCAACACATTACATATTCTTATCTTCAAAGTAGTGACTCGGATACCCAGATATAGGCCTGCAAGATTAATCAAACACTTACATATTAACTGTTCCTTTCACTAAACCAGTAGAAATTAGTAGTACAATTATCTCAGCTACCTTATGTATATATCTGTTTTTTCCCATCCTTCATTCTTTTTTTCCTCTTTTCCCTCATTCCAGTTGTCCTTCCCTATTTGGGCTGTTTCTTTCCCTTTCTCAGTATCTATTGTACTTTTCAGATTTTATGTACTCTTTCAGATTCTTAAATTTGGGGGGCAATACAATGTTTACACATGTGAGTCTGATTTATTTCACTTATGAATATGGTCTCTAGTAGCATCCATTTACCTACAAAAGCCTTGAGTTTATCTTTCTTTATAGCTGAGTAATACTCAATTGTATAAAAGTACCACATCTTTTTTATCCACTTCTTGGTTGGAGGACATTTGAGTTCTTTCTAAGATAAAGTGATTACAAATTGCGCTACTATAAACATGGATGCACATATATCGCTGTGGTATGTTTTCAGTTCTTCTAGAAAAATACTCAGAAGGGGAACACCTGTGTTGAATGGGACTTCTAATCCTAGTTTTTTGAGGAAGCTGCAGATTTCCACAGTGGTTGTACCAGTCTACTTTCCATCAACAATGGAGAAGGGTTCCTTTATCCCCACTGTCTCACCAGCATTTGGTATTGGTTGATTTCTTAATGATAGCCATTTTTTCTGGAGTGAGATGGAATCTCAGTGTTGTTTTAAATTGCATTTCTTGAATGACTAAGAATGTTGAACATTTTTTCATGTATTTATTTGCCATTTGTATTTCTTTATCAGCGGACTGTATCTCAGATGTCCGTTTTGGATTGGGTCTTTGAATTTTGGAGTCCTAATTACTTTAATTCTATATATGTTCTAGACAGGAGTCCTTTGTCTGAGGGACAGTTGGTTAAAATCTTTTCTAAATTTGTGGGTTTTATTTTTCACCCTGTTGGGGATTTCTTTTGATATGCAAAAATTTTTCAATAAGATAATATCCCGGTTGTTGATTCTTTGAAGTATTTCCAGTGCAGGTTGGTTTTTGTTCATGAACTCTCTGCCTACTCCTATGTCTTCAAGACTTCTACCTACTTTCTCTTCCATTACATCTAGTGTTTCTGTTTTAATATTTAGATCTTTAAGCTATTTGGACTTTATTTTGGTGTATGTTGGTAGGCATTAGCCTTTGGCATGTGGACAGCCAGTTTTTCCAGCACCATTTGTTAAAGGACCTGGGCTTTTCTTCATTGGTAAGATTTTATTACATTTTCAATTTTGTTGTGTAATATTGGGTTAATCAGGAATTTTGTATCTTCTTGATTCAGTTTTGGCAATTCATATACATCTAGGAATGTGTCCATATCTTCTGTGTTTTCCATCCTATGAAAGTAAAGATTTTCAAAGTAGGTATTGATGATCTTCTGAATTTCTACAGGATCTGTACTGATTTTACCCTTTTCATTCCTTATTGTATGGATTTGAGTATTTTATTTTCTTTTTGATAAGGTTGGTTAGCAGTTTATCAATTTCATTTATTTTTTCAAAGAACCAACTCTGATTCATGAATTCTTTGTATGGTTTTCTTTCTTTCTTTCTTTCTTTCTTTCTTTCTTTCTTTCTTTCTTTCTTTCTTTCTTTTTTGTTACCAAGAATCAAACTTAGGACCTTGTGCTTGCCACGCAGACACTTACGCTGCTGAGCTATATCCTTGGCCCTGTGTTGCTGTCTTAGTTTCAGTTGCATTTATTTCTCCTTTGATCTTTATAATTTCCTCCCTTGTTTTGGCCTTGGACTTGACTTGCTCTTCTTTTTCTAGAAGTTTGAGGTACAGTATAAGGTTGTTTATTTATGTTCTGCTTTCGTGATGTGAGAGTGCACTGTTACAAATTTCCCTCTGAGGAGTGCTTTCATTGTGTCCCACAGGTACTGGTAGTTGGTATCTGCATTTTCATTTCATTGTAAATATTGTTTAATTTCTTCTGTGACCTATTGGTTTTTCAGGAGGTGTTATTTAATTTCTACATGTTTCTGGAGTTTTTGTAATTTTTTTTTTGTACCAGGAATTGAACTCAGGACCTTACATTTGCCAGGCAGGCACTTGTGTCACTGAGCTGTATCCCCAGCCCCTTTTGTGATTTCTTTTGTGATTGTTTTCCAATTTTATTGCTCTATGGTTCAAGAGTATGCATGGAATAATTTCAGTTCTTTTGCTTTTACTTAAGCATGTTCTATGTGCTAGTGTAGGGTCTATTTTGGAGAATGTCCTGTGTGCAGCTAAGAATGTGTGTTCTAATGCTGTTGGGTGGAACACTCTGTAAAGGTCTCCTAGGTCCATTTGTTCATGCTTGGTTTAGTTCTGTTATTTCTTTGCTGATTTTTTGTCTGGTTGATCTATCCCTTTGTGACAATGAGATATTAAAATCCCCTGTTACAACTGTGTTCTTATTTGATTTTTCATGTCTGTAAAATTTGCCTTATATGGTTGGGTGCTCTACATTTGTTACATATATATTTATAATTGTTATCTTTTCCTCTTGCAGTTTTCCCTTAACAAGAATATAGTGACCTTCTTTTTCTCTTTTGGTCATTCTTGGTTTGAAGTTCACATTGCTTGCAAATAGAATAACTATTCCTGCTTTTTTCTAGATTTCTGTTGCATGGAGTATTATTTTCCATCCTTTAACTTTCAATCTATGAATTTCCTTTTGAGTTAAATGCATTTCTTATATACAGCATATTGTTGAATTTTGCTTCTTGATCCACTCTGCTAGTCTATTTCTTTTGATTGGTAAACTGAGGCCATTTACATTAATGGTTATTGCTGTTATGTGTTGGCCTGTCTTTGTCATGTTATTTTCCTACTGTTAGTTCTGTACTTTGCCCCTCTGATTGTTTGCCTTGCTTGATGGTTCTTTTCTATTGTTCTTGAAATTGTGGTCATGTTTATCTTTTTGTAGAATATCCTTCAGAGCTCTCTTAAGGGTTGGTTTTATGGTCCTGAATTTCTTCAGTTGATCTTTGCATGGAAGTATCTTATTTCTCTATCCATTTTTTTTTTGGGGGGGGCACTGGAAATTGAACTCAGGACCTTGCACTTGCCAGACAGGTGCTTGTGCCACTGAGCCGTATCCCTAGCCCTCTCCATCCATTTTGAAACATAGTGTTGCAGAGTACATCAATCTGGATTGGAATTTGTTTTTTTTCAGGATCTGAAATACTTCACTCCAAGTTCTTCTTGACTTGATGGTTTGTGTTGAGAAGTTCACCATGATTCTGGTGGATTTTCCTTCATGGGTGATTTGTTGCTTTTCACCAACAGCTTTTAATATTCTGTTCTTTTACTAAATTTCTAGGATCTTGATTATTATGTGGCTGGGCGTAGATTTAGTTTGATCATGGCTCACTGGGAAATTTTCTGCTATTACTTATACAAATAGTTTCTTTAAGTCATTTTTGTTGCCTCTTTTTCTTTCTTTGATACCGATGAGTCTTATATTGTTTTCCTTTGCCTCATCTGGCAGCTGTTGAAGTGTTATTTGCTGGTTCCTTGTTATTTTTATGAGATCTTTCCTTTCATGATCACTAGCTGCATTGCTGTCTTCAAGGTCTGAAAGTCTATCTTCCGTTTTGTTCAACTGGTTTTGTCAGCTTTCAAAGGAATTTTTAATTTCCTGGATATCTCTTTGAATCTGTTTCATGCATTCTAATTCTTTCCTATGCTGTTTATTCAACATTTCCATGATTTTCCTGTGTTCCTCTTTTTTTTTTTTAATCTGTCTTCTTTCAATATGGTGAGCAATTCTTTCATTATGGTTGTCATTTCTTTTTTTTTACCTGAGCAATTATTTCTGATCTCATTGCCTATATAGCCTGATGTAGTTGGTTCTTTACTTCGGTTGCTATCATTTCAGAAATTTCAGCTGTGTGAATTCCACTTTCTTCCATACTGATGTTTCCTGGACTAGTTCTGGGTGGGGTGGAGGCTGAGATGCGTTTTGTGCCTTCTTTTTGTCATTTTCAAATCTCTTTTGGTTTTCCAGGATTCAGGATCATTCCTGAGGCTTCCTGGGTCAGAAAGACCTTCCCACAGTGGCAGTGAGGGATGGAGCCAGAGGCCCAGAGGTCCCAGTCAGCTCACGAGGCTCCTGGGAAGAGGGACCTTCCCGTGATGGCAGTGGTGGGGGGAGTCAGCTGAAAGGCATTTTAAAAACATGTTATTAAATTGATGAAAGGAATAAAATTTGCCCTCTGTGCAAATGTTGGATACATTAATATTTCCCACAAGCAGTGTTTATGTTACGTACTTGTCCCAAACCACTCTGTTGAGTTCTTTCTGTACAATTCAC
This sequence comes from Dinomys branickii, assembly GCA_004027595.1. Lineage (NCBI taxonomy): Eukaryota > Metazoa > Chordata > Mammalia > Rodentia > Dinomyidae > Dinomys > Dinomys branickii. The sequence continues at coordinate 127,802 of PVLD010003812.1, read as the reverse complement.
CTGTTTCTGATCTTAAAGTTAAAGACTAGTTCTGTCAGTTCTAGCTTTTTGTGCAGATTGCTTTCTCCCCTATTTCTTCTGTCCACTTCAATTTGTGCGGAGACCAAACTTTGTACTTCTTATATTGGGCTCTGAGTGCTTCAATTCATTAATCTTTTAGGTCATGTTAACTTGTGCAAAAGGGTTTTAGAAAACTGTAATTATGTGTTCCTTACAAGCTGAAGGACAATGATGTCCAGATGAGGTCAATAGTAAGTTAGTTTTCTTGATAAGTACTCATAATTTCTAAGTATCTTAGAAATCATGAGCACTGTTACTGCATTAAAAATTTTTTAGCTAGAAGAAATCGTGCTTGGATTTTTACTACTATTGTGCAGTAAATATTGCTAAGATTTGACTTCAAATTTACCAATAATTCTGGATTTAGTATAATTTTTGCCATCACTTTAGACAAAGTTATATCTAAGAGATTAAGAATAAGAATGCTGAATAGAAAGAGACTTCTATAACTGAGGTGTCACTGCAGAAACCCCATAGGAACGTCAAGTAGGAAAAGGAGAGAATAAAAGACAGAGTTGCACACCGACTCCTTGGTCATGGAAAGGTCTCTTACGAGGTTTATAATCGGAGTTGTCCAGGCTTCTCTCAGCTGCCACAGGAGATTCAAACTCCTTCAACAGTTACCGTATCCCAGCTTTACAACAGCTCCATGTCAAAGTACAATATGCAAAAAGCTAAAGGATTAGCCTCACACAATAGAATAAACATCTCAAAAGTGTATTCAGCTCATTAGTGAGTGAAAGAAGTGGTGAGATTGCAAGATTGGTACCCAAGAACATTTGAGAAGCACAGACTTAGGTAGTCCATCAGGAAAGAAATTTTGTGCATGTATGTGGTACCGGGGGTTAAACCCAGGGCCTTTGCATGGAGCTACAATCGCAGACTCTCTTTTTTAATTTTTGTATTGAGACAAGGTCTCACTAAGTTGCTAAACTGTCTGGCCTGGATTTGAACCTGCAGTCCTCCTGCATCAGCCTCTCAGAGTGTGGATTCCTGGCCTGTGACACCAGGCACAGTTTTATACCTTATTTATATCTGCAAAGATCATATTTCCAAATAAGATGTATTCACAGATTAGTGTTAGAACTTGGACATACATTTATAGGAGATACAATTCAATCTATTGCAGAAGATTTTGGAGTTAAGAGGTCTTAGGTTTGAGTTCCTTAGACCATTTAGTTAGATGAGTGACTCACAGTCTTGCCTGCATGCTTTCTGCTTTACTTGGAATTTTTCTGGGGAAATTTTCTGCTCTTAACAAGGCAGAATTTCAGAAGCCCCAGACACTTGTCATGGCAATTTTGCATTTGGTGACCTATTTGGATTTTATATCTCTATTCAAACAATCCGCCCCCTTCATGGTTTCTGAGATGAAGTCCCTGTCTTTTGCCCAGGCTCCAGGTCCTTACCTTTTTTTTTTTTTGGCGGTACTGGGGATCGAACACAGGACTTTGTGCTTGCCAGGCAGGCGCTTATTCCACTGAGCTACATCCCCAGCCCTAGGTCCTTACCTTTTCCTTGGCACATCTTAGGTTTTGGTACTTTCCTAGAAGACCAGTTTTTCAGGGACCTGGTCCATCCCTTCCTTTGTCATGGTACCCCAGAGCCATCGGTGCATGAGAGCAATGTGATTTACTAGAGAATGAAGAGGGGCAGTCACCTCACTATGATTGAGAAAGAGAAAACTGGCCTGGGCGACCCTTTTGTGAGTGTGTGTTTGACTGGTTAGGCATTCAGGAGGTGTGCCCAACAAACTTATAATCCAGTGACCTAGGTATCCCATCAAGCTGCCAGAGAGGCCTTTTAGGGTTTGGGAACAGTAGCAGACCTCAGCACCTCATGGATGCGGAGAACAGGTATCTTCAAGATTTTAACTTAAAAAAATCTTCTAAGTTAATCTTGAAAAAGCTACAAAGCCCCTCATGTATTTTTAAGTTAGCATCTAAAGGTTTTCTCTTGCTTATATAATTGCAAAAGATGCTTTGTTTTACATTTTGTAATATAGAAATGTTTTAAAACAAAACTCTGTTTTGTTTTAAAGTACCAAAACCTAAAACACATCTTAGGTTTTGGTACTTTCCTAGAAGACCAGTTTTTCAGGGACCTGGCCCATCCCTTCCTTTGTCATGGTACCCCAGAGCCATCGGTGCATGGGAGCTCTGCCATTCTTTTAAGTGTCCAGCAGAACCTAAATATTATAATGACTTGACATCTACCCCCTATCATATTTTTGTGTATTTATAAATAGGTTATTTAAAATATCTGGCCATTTTGCTTGTCTTTTTTTCCCTCAAACTCATATTTACATTTAATTCCTTCATATACTTTAACTCTCATGTAATGCTTTTAAGTATAAAAGTCTTTTATTGTTTACTCTGTCCGGATTTCTCTGCAAAACTATCTTTTTGACAGTAACCTATGGTTCTGGAGGTTAACCACATTTTATTTTAGACTCAAATAAATAAAATCACAGATGAAAAAGATATTACAACTGACTCCAAAGAAGCACAAAGTATCCTTAAAGACTGTTGTGAACAACCATACATCAACAAATTTGATAAACTAGAAGAAATGTACAAATTCCTGGCCACATTCTCTTACCGGTATTGCATCATAGAAGAAAAAGAAAAACTGAACAGGCCGATAACAAGTGAGATTGAATCAGCAGAAAAGTATCACACAAAAAAAAGCTCAGGACCAGTCTGCTATAGTGCTGAATTCTACCAAACATTTAAAGAAGAATAAATGCCAGTTTCTGTCAGTTCCCTCAAGAAATTGAAGAGGAGGAAATTGTTTGAAACCCATTCTGTGAAGACAGTATTACCCTGATACTAAAACCAGACGCAACAATAAAAAAGAAAACTAAAGGCTAATATTCCCAATGAACACAGATATAAAAATTTTCATTAAATGTCTAGCAAACTGAATTCACCAGTATATTATGCTACAATGATCTACTATGATCCAGTGAGACTCATTCCAGAGATGCAAGAATGTTCAACATAAACAAATTAATAAACATGATAAACCATAGCAACAGAATGAAGAACAAAAATGATTTGAGCATCTGAATAGATGCAAAAAAGGCATTTGATAAGATTTTCGTATACGTGCTGCCAAAGCCAGCACAGCATTTGATAACATTTAACATCCCTATGTTAAAAAAATTCTGAACAAATTAGGTATGAAACAAATTCATATTAAAATAATAAAGACCTTTAATAACATCACATTAAGCAGGACAAAACTAAAAGATTTCTAAGCTCTAGGAGAAGATCTTTCACCACTTTTGTTCAATACAGTGCTAAAAGCTTCAGCCAGAGCAATCACAGAAGAGAAGAAACAAAGGACATCAATATGGGAAAGGAAGAAGCCGAGCAGTCACTGTCAATCTTATTATTTCATGCATAGAACAAGACTATCAAAATGAATAAACTCACCAAAATTACAGCGTACAAAATCAATATATAAAAACCAGTAGCATGACTATATACAAATAGTAAATTACCCAAAATATAAATCAAGAAATCAGTCCTATTATAATAGCTACAAAAATTAAAGCATTTAGAAATAAGTTGAACCAAAGAGGGAAAAGCTCTCTACAATGAGAACTGACAAACTTGAGGAAAAGAAGGCCATCTCGTGTTCATGGACTGGAAGAAGCAGTATTGTCAAACATCTGCACCATGCAAGGAATTCTACAGACAAATGCCATCCCTATCAAAACACCAGTGACATTCACAGAACTAGAAAAAACAAGCCTAAAATTTGTGTGGAACCGTAAAATCTCTGAATAGTCAAAAGCCAGCTTGAGCAGAAAAGCAAAGCAAGAGGCATTAAATTACCTGACTTCAGAACATACTACAAAGCTTTAGTAATTTAAATAATGTGATATTGGTAGAAAAACAGAAACATAGGCCAATAGAAAAGAAGACCATCGGTGGCCATGGTGGTGCACACCTATAATCCCAGCACTCAGGAAGCTGACACAGGAGTATCATCATGAGTTTGAAGCCAGCCTGGGTTACATAAGTGAGTTCAAGGCCAGGCTGAACTGCACAGTGAGACTCTGTCTCAGAATAAATAAAATAAAATAAAGTAAAATTAAATTAAGGAAAAGAGCATGCAAATAAACTTGCTTCTATCGTCAATTCATCTTCAGTGAAGGTGTGAAGAGCAACACATTGATAAAGCATAGTCTTTTCTTTTTTTTTTTTTTTTGGCGGTACTGGGGATCGAACTCAGGACCCTGCACTTGCTAGGGAAGCGCTTATTCCACAGAGCTATATCCCCAGCCCTAAGCATAGTCTTTTCAAAAAATAGTCCAGGGAAAATTGAATATCTATATTCAGAAGAATGATATTAGACCCCTGTTTTCATCACATATAAAAATCAACTCAAAGTGGGCTAAACACTTTAATATATAAGGCCTAAAACTATGAAACTGCTAGAAGAAAATGGGGGAACACTTCATGACATGGTCTGAGCAAGGAATGAGACCTCAAAGCACAGGCAACAGAAGCAAAAATAAAGATAACATCAAACTAAAAAGCTTTTTACATGAAAGGAAATAATCACCAGAGTAAAGAGACAACATAAAAAGTGGGAGAAAATAGTTATGAGGTAATTACCTAATAAGGGGTTAATATCAAGATATATAAGGAATTCTAAACAACTTAATAGCAAAAAACAAAAACAAGTAAACTGATTTAAAAATGGACAATCAAACTAAATAGATTTTCTCAAAAGAATACATACAAATGGCCAATAGGCATATGGAAAAATGTTCAGTATCACTAATTATCACATAAATGCAAATGAAAACCACAATGAGATATAACGGTACTCAGTTGGAACGTCTATTGTCAGAAGGTCAGAAGATAATAAACGCTGGCAAGGATTTGGAGCAAAGGAACTGCTTATACATTGTTTGTGGGAATCCAAATTAGCAGTCATTATGAAAAATGGTACGAGGATTCTATAAGAAAATACAAAATAGAACTACCGTATGATCTATTGATCCCACTACTGGGTATCTATCCACAGGAAATGAAATCGGCATGATGAAGAGAAACCCGCCTTGCCATGCTCATTAGGGCACTATTCACGATAGCCAAGAAATGGAACCCGCCTAAGTATACATTAAAGAATGAACGGATGAAAACTACTACGGTAGAAGACAGCTGTAGGGAGGATGAACCCTTGCCGTAAGTGACAGAATGTTAAATGAAACGTGGCAGGCACAGACAGGTGAGCACCACATGATCTGACACAATACGGAATCGGAAAAAAGCGGTCTCACAAAAACTGAGAGTAGAATAGTGGGCTTCAGAGGCTGGCGAGCTAGAAAGCAGGAAAGTTCAGGAAAGGTGAGTCCACAGGTACAGCACACTTAGGAGCATGAAGTTCTGGGGTCCTGTGCTGCAGCAGAGACACTAGATGACGACAATGGATGGTGGTGTCTTGGTTCACAAACTTAATTCTTTCCATGACTCTGGTTGCAAACTCAGTTGGATGAGAACTGAGTCAACTTCAAAGGTGAGTTTCAGTGGTGACCTGATGAGGAAATTTGATTTGGTTCTCATCCAACTCAATTCAATTCAATTCATTTCATTTCCAAAATCATGGAAAGAATTAAGTTCATAAACTGAGGCACCACTTATTCCTAGAAGAAAAGGTAATAGATATTGTCATCACAAAGAAATGATAAATGTTTGAGAAGATGGACATGTTTATTCTGATTTGAACACCACACAGTGGGGACATGAAACACCACATGGAACTTGTAAATACGTACAATTTCTGAGTGTCAGTTAAAAAAATTCTTTTTGTTGTTTTACTATAATCATCATTAGTACGTGTTAAAATAACAAACTGAAAATAGTGATAGTTTCTTAAAGATAAAATGTAAAATTTTTTTAGAAATCCAATTCCTAATTAAATGAGTTTCTACCCCACAATTAGTTTATTATCTCTTGCTGGAATAAGAGATTTGAAGTAATTCTATTATTCTTTTTCATTTTTATTTGTATAAGTACTAAGCAATATTATTCATTAAATAAATACTGAAAATATAAGTAATGCAATAGTTTCTTCTGAGTTATGTGCTAGTAATGATAAACAATTATTTAACTTACCTCCTTCCTGAAAATTTAACTAGGTTCTCCTCTAAATTAGTGAAAGAAATGAATTGAAATCATGTGATGTACAAAATGATTTGTTGTCCTGTTGTCAGAAGGCGTTCAGTTTCTCATATTTCTGAGAAGTTCATCAAAAAGCCTTTTCCAAAACTTAACAAATGATTATTAATTACATTTATTACTCTTTCAATTTGCAATACCTTCATTAACTCAGTATATTCGCAGAGGACTCAGAAAAATGAAATGTCTATTTTTTTTTACCAATATAATATGGCTTGTAAAATGCTTTTTATTTTATCATGTCATTAAAACATATTTTCATCTAAAATTTGAAAATTTTCTTCTTGCAAGTAGAGGGAAACTGGTCTTCTTGTTAGTCCCATCAACCCCAGTCAGACACACTATCCATCAGTAAAAAATGTGACTTTATTTTTCAGTTTAGATATGTGTTATGTATTTTAAAGATAAGCACAAAGATTACTGGACCAAGGTTATAGAACACATTTGATAAGACAAATTTAGTGCTAAAAGAGGTGAAGATTTAAATGATGTACATTCATTATCTTTCATTCTTGTTATATCAAGTTATGAAGGGTTAGAAAGTCAATTTCCTAATAGGAAATATATTTCTCATTATTTAATTTTTAATGATATTGTTTAATTTCTAGTTTAAAATATTACTTATGTATGAGAAAGAGAGTATCATGTAAGGTATGCTGAAATGCTGGTGTTCCTATTTGGGCCTAATTAAATATGAGTCATCTATAAAAGAAGAATGAAATCCATTAATTATTTAGATATCATAATTTAGCTTTTAAAAATTCTGTGTTTAAGCCAGGCCTGTAATCTCAGCACTCTGGGAGGTTCACACAGAACCATTGCAAGTCTGAGTCCTGCCTGGAAAAGTTAGTGAGACTGCTCTGTCTCCGAATAAAAAAATTGATAAAGGAATTGGGATATAGCTCAATGTGAAGACCTTGGGTTCAATCCCCCCAAAGTATCTAATGAAAAAGAAAATTTCTCTTAAAAGTACTACTAAAAATAATCCTCCTGCTCTCTAAGACCTGAAATACAGACACTTAGAAAACACCACATAGAGGGGGAGAAAAAACAGAAGTAGATCTTCAGAATCAGGAGGGAACTGACAGGAAAACTAGGAAGTACAGAGAAGCTGGAGGAATAGAGCACAGTGCAGAGAAAAGAGTGGTGCAGGCGGGAAAGCCCACCCCTGCCCCCAGAAAGGGGAGCCTGTCTCTGGATACAGAGTAACCCCTGAGAGGGTCAGCAGCTGCAGGGAGAAACCACAGGCTACACTGCATCACAAGCCACAAGAAAAGCCCGCACAGCAGTTGGAAACTATAAAAGTATCTCAGGGTTTTACTATGAAAGTGACTACTTCCATGTGGCAAGCTAGAGGTGGAGAAGAAATCCATGCAGCGTGTAGTACATTTGAGACCAGTTAGGCTTCATCTCAGGGATGCAAATATGTTTCAACATATACAAATCAATAATGTAATATACCACATAAATAGAAGCAATGACGTGATCATTTCAATAGATGCAGAACAAATCCACTTATGATAAACTCTGAATAAAATAAGTATAAAATGACCTTATCTCATTCTGATAAAAGTTGTGTGTGTCAAACCTATTGGCAACTCTTACTAAGCGGGAAAAAGCTAAATGCTTTCCCTCTAAACAATGGTGTCCACTATCATCACTCCCGTTCAACGTAATTCTCTAAACATTAGTCACAGCAACCAGGCAACAGAAAGAAACAAAAGAGATACATATAGGGAAAGAAGTCGAATTATATTATTTACAGATGACATGATTGTTTACCTAAAGAAATCCACTAAAAGATTCCTAGAATTAATAAACCAAATTCAGCAATGTAGTAGAATACAAAATCAACACACAAAAATGAATAATATACAACAATAATGTACAATAATGAACCCGCTGAGAGAGAAATTAGGAAAACAATACCATTTACAATAGCATCAAGAAAAATTAATTACTTGAGAATTAACCAAACCCAGAAAGTGAAAGGTGTCTATGGCAAAGTAGAGTACTCTGAAAAAGGAGATCAAAGAAAATTTCAGAAAATACAAAGATCCTCCCTATTCTTGAATAGGAAGACCCGATATTGTCAAGTGGCCATACTTCCAAAACTGATAAACAGATTTAATGCAATTCCAATCAAAATCCCTACAACATTCCTCACAGAACTAGAGAAGAAAACCCTAAAATTTAGGTGGAACAAGATGAGACCCAGAATAGCAAAACCAATTCTGGGCAATAAAAACAAAGCAGGAGGCATCACACTGCTGGACTTCAAGTGGTTTTACAAAGCTGCAGCGATGAGAAGCACATAGTATGGGCGCGAAGACAGACGTGGATGAGTGGAACAGAACAGAGGATGCAGAAACAGCCCCAGGCGCATGCAGTCATCTGAGCTTTGATCAAGTGGCCAAACTTAGCCTGGAGGAGAGACATCCTCTTTATCGGTGCTGGGAAAACTGATGTTTCATATGCAGAAATTTGAATCTAGATGCATATATGTCATTATCTACTAAACTAAAATAAAATGGATCAAAGATCTAAATAATAAAACAGAAGCACTCAATTTGCTAGAAGAGAAAATAGGAAAAGCTCTTGAAGACAAGCAAGAGCTTTCAGAACAGAACCCCAATTGTATAAAAAATTTAGAAATCCACAAACATGATTAAATTAAATTTAAAACTTCTACGTAGCAAAGGAAACAACGAAGAAAGTGAAGAGTTGCCAGCAGCTCTTAGGACAGAGGACTAATATCGGAAAGATATAAAGAAACCAAAAAATCAGAGCCCTTCAAAATAAGAGGACCAACCAAAAAAAATGGGCGATTGAAATGAGCAGACTATTCTCAAAGGAAGTACAAATGGCCAATAAATCCACAAAAGCAGTTCAACATTTTTGGTCATTAGAGAGGTTAAAATTAAACACTAAGGTTTCCATCTTAAGAAAGAATGGCTGCTATGGAGAAATAAAATAATAAATACTGGTGAAGCTGCAGGGAAAAAAGGAACATTCTACATGTTGGTTGGAATGTAAATTAATACAATCACTGCGGAAATCAGATGGAAGATTCCCTAAAAAAACCCAACCTAGATATTACATTCAACCCAGCTATCCCACTTCCAGGTATCTTCCAGAAAGAGTTAAAGACATAGAATTATAGTGACATATGTATATCCACAATTATAGTAGTACAATTCATAAAAGCTAGATGGGAGTGGCTATCCATTCATCGACAGATGAATGGATAAAGAAATATTTACATACAGTGGATACAGTGGAGTGCTACTCTCCATAAAAAGGATAAATTTGAGTTATTTGTAGGAAAATGGACGCACCCTGCAACAATAATGTTAAGGGAAATAAATCAAACACACAAGCTTAAATATTGCACTATTTCTTATATCAGAAACCCAAAGTATAAAGAGATTGAAGAGCAAAATGAAAGATAGATAATAGGAAAGAGAGAGACAGATCTTGGTCCCAGATAGGACTGGAACTGAGGGAGGAGGGAGAGGAGGGGGGTAAGGGGTTTAGAAAAGAATTACGATGTGTTATGTACACGTACCAACTCCCTGCGATGAATGTAGTCATTATGTACTGCCAACTTGTACTAATAAAAATAAAGAACAAAAGCAAAAATAATTCCTCCTAGAACTAGCATTATTTTAAAAAAGAAAAGGAAAACATTAAACATTTATCAGATGTAATAAAATCAGTACTATAATTGTAATAAATAGTTCAAGTATGATTTAAATGATTAGTTTATCACTTCATATTGCGTGGTACATCGCAATTCTAAAAATGAGTTCAGAAAGTTTAACATAAAATCTTTATCCAGTACATCTTTAAAAACTTGGTAGTTCAAGGAAACTAAGTTGAACTAGTTCAAGAAACTTTTTTCTTGCTAGGTAACTCACTTGAGAGCCTCTCCTTGTTGGTTTGATGAAATAATTGGCCACATGGATGAAGTCTATGGCAAGAAACCACTGGCAGTTTCTAGGAGGTCCCAGGGGCCACTGGGAGCTGGTCATTGCCTCAAAGAGTAGGACAATGCTGCCAATAACCAACCAGCAAGCAGCCAAGGCCTTCGCTTCTACAGCTGCCTGAAAATGAATTATGCCAATAACCTGAGAGAGACTAGAATCCTGCTCCAACCAAATCTACAGGGGAGAATGCAGCTCATGGTATATTTTGCTTGTAACCTTGTGAAACTCTAAGCAGAGTGTTTAGACTCTGTGGCCAGACCCTGATCCACAGAAAGTGAAATAATAAATGTGTGTTATTTTCAACCACTAGGTTGGTAGTAGTCTGTTGTGTAGTAATAGATAACTAATATGCTTGTCTATTTAGCTTTCTCATTTTTGAGATGTATTTGTAAATAATTATAGATCTTATAAATATCAGGGATAGCTAAAAATTATTGCTCATCATTTTAAAAAATATCCTTGGTAAAAGTGCTCTGTATATAACGCAGTGGTTTACCCTTAACTGCAATGTATATGAGCCTGGGAAAGAGTAAGTCTTAAGTGTTAATATATCCCTATTCGTCACTACTAAGGTTTACCCATTTGTTCAGTCCCACTCAGAATCCCCACTGAAGGACTTGGGATGGGTGAGATACATGCTTTTACTTTAAAAAGTAGGAGAAAGGTTGATGCGAACACAGACACACTCCGTGGGATATACAGAACTCCTCTGAAAGGTAAGGGCCTAGTAATTGATTCCCTTCACATTTTTCCTTCCCTTTGGAAAGTTTTAGGGCTAGATGATTAATCAGACACTACTACAGCAGCTCAGGGATGCTGAGGCTTAGAGCCAGGTGTTAGTTTTCATAGTTAAACAATAAACCAAAAACTCTCCATCTTCTTGAAGCTTATGTTTTGGTGGAGGAATGCATAAAATAAAGTGAGTTATAAATAGCCAGGCACCATATATTGACTTTTCGGTCAATGATGGGCGGCATAAATCATGGTGGTCCCATAAGATTACAGTGGAGCCAAAAAGTTCCTACCCCCTGCTGACATATTAGCTGTTGTAATGTCACAGTGCACTGGATTACCATATTTGTGGTGTTGCTGGTGTAAATCTAATACGCTACAGTTGTGTGAAAGTGTAGCATCTACAACTACGTTCAGTCTGTAATACTTGATAATGATAAGTTAACTGTGCTTTACTTCTTGTTATTATTTTTGAGGGTATTTCCTATAGTTACAAAATAAAGCAGTTTACTCTAAGCAACAGGATATTTTACACTAGCAGCAGCCTCATACACCCTGTATTTACTCTTGATCACTCTTGGAGTTACTGACTTAACATATTTCAGTTTATACAAGTATATTCTGTGGATATTCACACAGTCATGACTTTACCTACTGACACATTTCTCAGAATCACTAACTGATGCAGGGCTATAATGTATTACAAGGTAGTAAGTGTTACAGAAGAAAAAAAGGGGGGCCGGGGATATAGCTCAGCTCAGCAGCACAAATGCCTGCCTGGCAGGTCCAAGGTCCTGAGTTCGATTCCCGGTACAAACAAATAAACAAACAAATTAAACAAAACCAAGCAAAATGAAACAAAGAAAACAAGGAAGTGGGATGGAGATGACATGATGATTGCAATTTTAAAGAGTTGGACAGGGAAGTCCTTATTGAGCAGGTTAGATCTGAGCTCAGATTTGAATGGGAAAAGCTCCATACAAAGTAAACCTTACCCTATCAAATTTCTCATCAAGTAACATGTATTAGAAAATAATAGGCCAAAAAAAAAAAAAAAAAAGAAAATAATAGGCCAATATTTTTATACTACTATGAGTAGAGTGCTTATATATTTAAAATTATATACTCAGCTGAGTAATCATGCATATATTGGAGGAAGAAAATTCATCTTTAAATATGTGAGAACTTATATCCCCTTTAAGAAAAAATGTTCTTCAATGAATTATTCAAATAAACATGAGCCTGCTGGGCATGGTGGTGCTTGTCTGTAATCCTAGTACTTAGGAGGCTGAGGCAGGAGGATCGTTGCGAGTTCAAGACCAGCCTCTTGGGTCTCCCTATGCAGTTCAGGCTGGCCTTGAGCTCACTTTGTAATGCAGGCTGGTCTTGAACTCACAACGATCCTCCTGCCTCAGCCTCCCAAGTATAAATAAATAAATAAATGGAACCACAAAATAATATTTAAGGAAAAAATATCTAGAACTGTGATCTGTAAGAAATAGTGGTAATAGTGGTAAGCAGTAAAACCAGTGACAATTACAGTTAAATCTAAGTAACTGAGTAATTCTGATTGTAGAGACAATAAAAAAGATTTTTTTGTTTGGTTCTGGGAATTGAACTTAGGACCTTGGACTTGCCAGGCAGGCATTGTATCGCTGAGCTGTATCTTCAGCCTAAAAATAATTTTTAAAATAGTAAATAGGGCTCAGGTGTGACTCAGCACTTGCCCTAGCATGTGTGTGGCCCTAAATTCAATCCCCTGTACCACAAGTAATAATAACAATAATGAACAAATGAAATAAAAATGGAAAGGGAGAATAAAAATTTAAAAATAAGGGTTTGCAATTTTAGGTTTAGTTTTTAGAAAAGGAAACCCAGGAAGCGACACAACAGAGAAGTGGAGAGAAGGGCAGTAGGAAAAGGGCAAGTAAAAGTGTCCTTAAATTTTTATCTCCTTGGGGGTAGATATAAAAACATTAATTCTTGACTTTTTAATATTTAAAGGTTAATGTAATCAGAATAGAAATAGAACATAAAGCTTCATCTTTTTAGTAAAGGGCAAAGATGAGTGGCAACAATAAAGATCATTATCTTTTCTTGAAACTTCTTTTAGTGACAACGGCAGCCAGTGGAAGAAAAAAAAGTTACTCGAAAAAGGAGGGAAAATGGGAGAGCGCGAGGGTGAGTTAGCAGCGCACACATATGTTGAAACAGCACCAGTCCCGTGACCAGAACGTCCTCTGGGCAGAGCTCTCCCGTGAGTCTCCTTGCCTGAGCCGTCGCTCTGGCCCAAAGGTGTTTACGATGAATGTGCACACTGCTGAGAAAAGCTCCAGGGACCCTGACAACTTTGTGAAGAGTGGGAAACATCAGGGCAACAGGCCACTATTTTTGCACTAATACTGGGTGGCAGCAACGTGAGAAAATCAGCCAAAAAAATCAAAAACAGTTGAGCTACTGACTAGTGACACTGCTGTGGCATTTGGAAGTGGCAGGCCTGATACTTCCGCCTGAGTAAGCCCAGTGCTCCTTGGCCAGAGGAGAAAGAAGTGCCTCGGGAGAGAGGCACCGGGCTTCTTGCTAGTGGGGTTGTGTGGGGGTCCAGTGATTAAAAGGAAAGTAAAACCTGTAATTGTATTTCAACCTGGTGGAGTAGATCAGATCTACCCTGTTCATATCTAATTATTAGGCTAATTTGTTTTTACAGTGATTATGTATAACTTTTGTGATAGAGGAAGGAAGGGACTATAGAGTTTTCCTTCCGTTTATTCATGGTATTGTCTTGTTAATGCAGCTTGGATTCAAACATCTTAGGCCTTTTGACACGTGTGAAATCTGAGAAAAGAGTAACAGACCTTAGATTATTTAGACCCAGAGGACCCTTCTGTGAAAAGACAGGAGAAAGGGACCCCATAAATGTTTGCTCTTTAGACATATTCTCATGACTCCAATAGCAACAAATTGGTAATAAAAGCTCAGAGTACACAGTGCTCAGGAGACTGCTGTTATTGACATACTATTGTTGAGATGCTGTTCTGAGCTGAGAGACCAAATGGAATCATACATTCTTGTAGACACGCGTCTCCAACCTGTGTGATCTCAGAAGAGTTGGGACCCTGGGAGCCTCTGGAGTTTGAAGGCTGGCAGGACCCTGGGAGCCCCTGGAGTTTGAGGGGTGGCGGAACCCTGGGAGCCTCTGGAATTTGAGGGTGGCGGGACCCTGGGAGCCCCTGGAGTTTGAGGGGTGGGGGAACCCTGGGAGCCCCTGGAGTTTGAGGGGTGGCGGGCTGGGGTTGAAGCTGAAGGGAGCACAGCTACTTCAACCTGCTTATTTTTACATGTTGGACTTCTCATTCTTTGAACAAAGGATTAAGCTAAAATAAGTTTGAAAACAACAGCCCTGAGACCTATTGTTAGTGAGGGAACCAGTCTAAAGTGGGAAGAAGGAAGCGTGAAGAGGTGGGAACAGCTGTCAGCAATGACTCTGGCAAGCACACAGATATTAAATTTGTGGCTACTCAAAGTCGGATCAAGTATAGGCCAAGAAGAAGCTTCAAAGTACCCGAGAGCTCTCACAGATCGCTCAGAATATAACAAGGTGGGGAAAGTTTATCCTAAGTCTTCCCTGGGAAAACAGGAGTTGAAAAGATTTCATTCTTTTATTCATTAAATATTTACGAGAGCTGTCTGTGTTCCTGCCATTGTTCTGAATACTGGAGTGAACAAGGAATAAAAAGTCAGAGCCCCTGCTCACGTGGAGACCATATTCTAATGCAGGATACGGGCAATAAGCAGTAAGTACCTAAATAATTTCAGGTAGTAACAAGGGCCATGAAGAAGAGTAAAGCAGATTAAGGGGGCAGCGTGATGGGAGAGGGGCCTTTCAGAGAGAATGGATGAGGAAGGCTTACCTGTTACTGTCCCTTGAGCAGCAGTCTGAACAGTGAGAGATCAGTAGGGAAAATATTCCAGAAAGACGAAGCAGGAACAGAGGGCTCAGAGGCAGGATCTTTCAGGGGAACATGCAGCCTGGTGAGTAGACCAGGGCAGCCCCAGTGGAGGATGGCAGCGAAAGGTGAGGAGAGGATGCTTTGATAAGGTGGTATGTGAGATGTGAGGCCCCCGCAGAGGCTCCCAAATCATTTTTAACATTTATTCTAAAATGTGTTTTTGATGGGGGTTTTTGTTTTCCTGAATAAGGTTGGCACAGAAACTTGGAGTATGAGCTGAGCCTCTGAGTGCAGGGAACCCGTGCTGAGCACTGCCACCGGCACTGTGCTTCTGGACACTTTCTGTTTATAACTTTCTGCCCCCTTAGCAAAGAGTGAGTCTGTACCACAAAAATAGAAAATAGAAGTAGTTTGAAACTATTAGTCTGCCTCAGTACCCACAGCTCTAAAATTATTTTGTCTGTTGCCTAGATAAAATAAGAAACATCTGAAAACTTAGGAAGAGGGAATTTCTGGTCTTGGTTACTGTTCCATCTGCAAAGTGAGAAGTGGCTGGTCAATCGTTTTTCATGATGCGACCTCTCTGTATCTTCTGGCTTCCAGTTCTCCATTAAAGGGATCTTGCAATTACATAGGGCTCATGAGGACAATCCAGGATGATGTCCTTATTTTAAAGTCAGTTGACTAGCAAATTCAATTTCACTGGCAAACTTAATTCTCTGTTACCATGGAACATCATGCAATCATAGATCCTAGGAATTACAATGTAGATGTCTTTGGAGGGTTGTTATCCTTCCTTGTAATGTCACATTCTGTAAGTGTAATATATAAAGAATGAAATGAAAGATAGATAATATGAAGTAGGGAGATAGATTTTCCACAGATGGGAGGGGATCAAGGGATGGGAAAATGGGGGAAAGGAGGGGAAGGAGATAAACGGGGGGAAGTAAGGTATGCTATGTACATGTACCAACTCCACACGAAGAATGTGAACAGTAAGTACTAGAAATGGCTCATAATTCTAAAAACACAGTCTAGTCTACATATAACCTTTATTTTTTATTTCAAAGTTAGTTTTATTATATTGATCCTTTTTGTGTAAATTGCCTCAGCCTGTTTTCAAAAAGGGTCAATGAAAAATGTACCTCTAGAATCATAAAAAATATATTTGGTCTTTGACATTGATTCCTGGCACAGAGCTCCTAAAACCCTTGGAATCTCTTGAGCGTGAGAAATACACTTGCTTTACTAATGAGATAAGTCAAAGTGAAACTGAGAGTTTCCCTCTGCCATCACGGCATGCATCTGAGCCCTGGGAGAGCCAGGTATACTCCTTCAACTTCCTGGGACTCCAGACTGGTGCCCCACCTCTCGCCACCATCACAGTGCACATCTGACACTCAGGAAAACTAGGGATGCTTGAGACCTTTGGTGAGCTGCCTAGGAAGGGTGAGGCTTTGTGCTCCACCTCCTGCAACTACTGAGAACAAGTTGAGGAAACATCAACGTAAGAGGCCTTGGAAGTCACATACCTGAAATCTCTGAAATGACTGCAACTGAAGCAAAGAAATAACTCCATCAGGCCATAGAAGAAACCAGGTCAGAAATAAACTTTCAGGTAAAGAACGGAATGACAACAATAATGAAAGAATTGTTTAGCACATCTAAAGAAGATATCAATAAAAAATAGAAGAGCATAGAAAAATGATGGAAACCTCAAATGAACAGTATAGGAAAGAACTAGAATGCATGAAACAGATTCAAAGTGATATCCTGGAAATTAAAACTTCCATAGAAAGCTGGCAAAACTGCTAGAAGCTGAAGATAGACATTTAGACCTTGAAGACAGCATTGCAGGTAACAATTGCAAAAGGAAAGAGCCCTAAAAATAACAAAAACTAGGAAATATCAACTCAACACCTGCAAGATGAGGCCAAAAAAATGCAGGACTAGTAGGTCTTAATGAAACAGCAGGAGGCAACACAAATAACATAAGAAGACTATTTGTAGAAGTAATAGCAGAAAATTTCCCACTCCTGGAAAGAATCTAACATACAGTTAAGTGAGGAATATAGAACTCCAATTAGCCATAATGAAAACAAATCTACATCCATACATATAATAATCAAGATCCCAGAAAATCAGCAAAAGAATAGAATATTAAAAGCTGGTAGACAAAAGAAACAGATCACTGCTAAAGAAAAACCCATCAGAATCATGGCAGATTTCACAACACAAACCTTCAAGTCAAAAAGAGCTTGGAGGGAAGTATTCCAGGTCCTGAAAGAAAACAACTTTCAACCCACATTGATGTAACTATCTTTTAAAATTAATGTAGGAATAAAATATTTCCATGACAAAGAACAACTGAAGAACTTCATGAATATGAAACTAACCCTACAAAGACTACTAAAAGATATTCTAGAAAGAGATAAAAATGAGCATAACAATAGAAAGGAACCACCAAGTGGAGCAAGCAATTAGAGGAAAAACTAGGAAACCAACAGCAAGTAAATAGCATGAAAAAGATAAGCCAATATATATCCATTATAACCATTAATATAAATAGCCTCAATTCACCAATCCAAAGGAGCAGACTGTCAGAGTGGACCAAGAAATACAATCCAAAAATATGCTATATATAAAAACACATTTAGCACAAAAGAAAATTCAGAGACTGAAAGCCAAAGAATGGGAAACAATTCTCCATGCAATAGGAACCAAGAAAAAAGCAGGGGTAGCTATTTTGTTTGCAGACACTAACATACTTGTTGGTGGAAAACATCAAGAGGAAGAAATAACAAACAAATATATGTGCACCAAATTTGGGAGCACCCAATTATATAAGACAAATCTTAATGACATAAAAAGCCACATAACTAATAAAACAATTTTAATGGGGGACTTTAACACCCCACTGACACAAAGAGTTAGATCAACTAGACTAAAAATAAGTAAAGAAATAACAGAACTGAACCAAACTTGTGAACAAATGGACTTAGTAGATGTTTACAGAGTGTTCCACCTCAAAATATCAGAATACACATTCTTCTCAGCTGCCTTATCTTTGACAAAGTTGCCAAACAAGTGTACTGCAAGAAAGATAGCCTCTTTTAAGAAATGGTGCTGGAAAAACTGGCTTTCCACATGCCAAAGACTGAAACTAGACCCATGTCTATCGCCATGCACCAAATTAAAGTTAAAATGGACTAAGCATATAAATGTTAAAAGTGAAACAAATCTACTGGAAGAAAAAGTAGGTAGAAATCTTGAAGACATAGGGGTAGGCAGAGAGTTCATGAACAAAAATTAAACTGCATGGGATTTCTTCAACAGCTGGGATCTGATCTTATTGAATAGTTTGTGCACATCTAAAGAAATCACCAGCAGAGTAAAAAGAAAACCCACAAGGTGGGAAAAGATATTAGCCAACTGCCCCTCAGACAAAGACCTTCTGTCTCAAACATACAAAGAATTAAAAAAATCAGCACCTCAAAACTCAAAGACCAAATCCAAAAATGAATACACTCTTCTCAGATAAAGAAATATAAATGGCAAACAAGTACATGAAAAAATGTTCAACATCATTAGTTATTTGAGAAATGCAAATTAAAATAACACAGGTTTCATCCTACTCCGGAAAGAATGGCCATTATCAAGAAATCAACCCATAACAAATGCTTGAGGGACTATGGGGAAAAAAGAACCTTTTTCCCCTGGTGGTGGCAGTGTAGCCTGGCATAACCACTGTGGAAATCAGTCTGGAGATTCGTCAGTAAAATAGATTTTATTTATTTATTTTTTTAATTTTTTTTTTTTTCCGGTACCAGGGATCGAACTCAGGACCTTGCGCTTGCCAGGCAAGCACTTATGCCACTGAGCTATACCCCCAGCCCCTCGTCAGTAAAATAGAGTTAGAGGTCCCATTCAACCAAGCTATTCCTCTTCTGGGTATTTTTCCAGAAGAAATAAAAGCATCATATCACAACAATATATGTGCACCCATGTATATAGCAGCACAATTTGTAATAGCTAAACAGTGGAAACAACCCAAAAGTCCATCAACCAAGGAATGGATAAACAAAGGAGTGATATTTTATGTAATGGAGTATTACTCAGCTATACAGAAAGATAAACTTGAGGCTTTCATAGGTAAATGGTTCCCACTAGAGACCATACTCATAAGTGAAATAAGTAAGACTCACATTTGTAAACATCATATTGTCTCTGAAGTATAAGAATCTGAAAGAGTAGCCAGGTGTGGTGGCTCATGTCTGTAATCTCAGCACTTGGGAGGCTGAGGCAGGAGGAGTGTTGCGAATTTGAGACCAGTCTCGGATACAATGTGAGCTCAAGGCCAGCCTCAACTGCTCAGCGAGACCCTGTCTCAAAAAGGCAAAAACAAAAACAAAAAACACAGAATCTGAAAGAGTAAATGAAAACTAAAAGGTACGGAAACTGCTCAACAGGAATGACTAAGGTTGTCTACGGCCATACCACCCTGAACGCGCCCGATCTCGTCTGATCTCGGAAGCTAAGCAGGGTCGGGCCTGGTTAGTACTTGGATGGGAGAGGAATGACTAAGGTTAAGGGACAGGAGAAAATAAAGACAAAAGGGGGAAAGTACTGCTTTCTTGAGAGGAATAGTTAATATTTAATTGTTTGATCATTGTTACATGTCTGTATTTGTTTATCTGAGTAATCACTATGAAGATAACAATATATAATGCAACAACCATTGTTAATTTCTTTTCACCTTGTCTGAAATTTTATTGTTTATATTGTTTTTATGCTGTTTCATTTGTCTGTGTGTTTGTTAATATGTTTTGGTTCTTTTATTTCTAAAAAATATGTTTGTAGTTCATTTAAATGTTCTTACTCTCAAAAGAATGTGGAATGGGATATGCAATGATACTAGGCCCATAGATTACCAGTAAAGCACAAGATTTGTTTAGCTTTTTGAGAGCTAAAGGTAGATCTCATTATCTAAGAACTTTTGCTAAATTGTGGTTTGAACATTTGTGAGATAAGACTTCTGTTTATTTCCAAAACTAGATGTCAAGGCAATCAATAGTGATTTAAAGCAGCTGCTTCAGAAGAAATGTCAAACTCTTTGCTCTTTAAAAATGTTAATAGGAAATTTCAAAATCTGTGAACTCTTATCAACACCTTTACTTTCTGAAATCCAAAATTACTAGTATATAAAAAGAACGCAATGCAATTCACTGAAATCCACAGACACTTACCAGCACAGTTGCCACTTGCACCAGAAAATGGAACAAAATTGGCGAGATACACAACTAGCTATTTGCAGAAGCATTAGAAATCTGCAGCTTAGGTTTGCAGATTCCTGGCACACGGCGGCCAGTGTTAAACAATGGCCTTCCAGGAGCCTGGCTTAGGTCTTCATCACCCTGCAAACATGAAATTTATTTCACACCTGCCTTTGAAACTTGGAATATTGCCAAATTGCTTTCCCAGATGAATATGGCAAAAATTCCAGTGTACTGTACATCATAATAGTTGGCCTAAATCCACATCTCAATTTTGGTAGATATCTAGCATGAGAAAACACCTGACATCTACTTAAAAAAGGAATCTGGTACTCTCAGAGGTCTTTATTATTTTGACCAGAGCAGCACCAACTAGGAATGGAAAAGCTGTGATCCTAGGGTGTCCTGAAATCTCACCTTAGAAACATTCCTAGTCAGGTGAGGCTTTCCAGGCGCAAAGCTATAAAGATTTTACTACTTTCTTCCAGAAAACTATTCTACAAGCTAATTGCTTTTATTATGGAAATGTATTCCTGAACTGAACTGCAAGAGTGATTTTGAAAATTCAGCGCAGGCTCAATGTGTGTATAAAAACCTGCTTAGAAGGGCAGGAAAGAGGCAGCCAATAATAATTCATTACTAATGCTTTAAGATTGTCTGGTTTAAGCAATTAACCTTTTTCCTTGAATTTTTAGAAAAGACCATTTGGGTACTTCAAATAACTGTGGCACTGCTACGTTCATCCTGTAAGTAGAAAGTGCAAGTAATGGAAAAACACTCAGAGTTCCCCAACTGTAAACTCCAGCTCTCCTTTCTCATGCACCAAAAAGGTTATAGAGAGTAGCTGTTAAGATCTTGAATTTAGGCCAAACTTCCTGAATCCTGGGGCTGCATCCGGGCTCTGCCATCTGTTAGCTGAGTGACCTTGGAGACCCTACGAATTTTCTGTGCCTCGGCTTCTTCATCTGTAAGAGGGTAATGACAACCGTCTGTATTGTAGAGCTATTAGAAGATTAAATGAATTAACATATACGGAGCATTTAAAGCAGCAAGCACAATTGAAGCTTTAGCTGTAATTATTTATGAAGTTTGAGATATTCTCACTGAGGAAGGTTTTATTTGAATTTCAAGGTAACTAAACCATATGTGCATTCAAACTATACTTTTACAGATGAACATACAGTGGTACCTTGGTTCATACAGGCTTTTGTGTAGGAATATTTGGTTTGCAAACAAAAAGTCTGGCAAAATTTTGTTTTTGTTTGCAAATTCTACATTGAGTGACAAACACAACTGTGGCTATCTTTGCTGCATGAATACAAATGTGGCCAGCTTTTCCAAAACAATGGAACAAATTAAGTTCATGAACCTAGGTAGCACTGCCTCTGCCTTGAAAGATCATTTTTTCACACTGTTATTAAAAGATGAATATCATGCTGTTAGTTAAAAGTAATTTAGAATATTGTATAAGTAGTCTTCATTCTATACAAACATTGCAAAATACATATTATCTGAAGGTTCTACAACTTTTTAAAAAATATTCATTGAGCATCTACGATCTAATAGGGCACTCTTCTACATGGGATAGATGGTGTGTTTGTGTAGGCACGTGCAAAGTTTTGCTCCCATAGGGCTTTTATCTTTTCAGGGGGATGCAAAGTAAATTAACCAGTGAATGATCTGTCAGGTGATGATAAAAACTCTGAAGAATTATACAGCAGTGTCAGGGGTAGAGGAAAAAAGGGAGTAAGTGCCTCTAGGGAAGGCCTTGCTGATTAAGCCATTTGAGAATGTCCTAAGTAAGGGAATGAGCCACATAGACATTTAAGGAAAGGGGTGTCTAAGGAGAGGAAACAGAAAAAGACCCTGAGATATGACAGCACTTGCTGTTTTTGGGAAGGGGTAACGTGGAATTGAAACCCAGGAAATCAAAGAGCTTGTACACCATATTCTCTGTGAACTTCTTCACTTTCTTTCATAAACCCTGCTTCAGGCAGAAGATTATTTTGAAAACATAGTATCATAGTTAAATATAAATTATTTACATTGTTAGGTTGACTTATACATGTATGTTATGTTTTATTTTATTCTGTGTTTATTTATTTTTTAAAACAGAGTTGTTTTTATTCCAGGCTGGTCTTAAAGTCGTTATATAGCTCATACTTGAACTCATGGCGATCCTCCTGTCTCAGCCTCCTGAGTGCTGGAATTATAAATGTGTGCCCCATACCTGGCTTAAGCTCTGTGTTATGTTGACTTTCATATGGATTCCAAATAATCAGCATGAAGAAATTTCATGTTCCCTTTTCCAAAGCAGCTCAGAGAAGGGAGCAAAACATTTTAAATTAAAAACAGCAACCGGGTTACCTTCAAACAGACTAGAAAGACCCTCAACTTGGGGTTTTTGTGTTAAATTGTGCGTGACTTTGTCTTTTTTGGGGCTCAGTGCTGGGTCCCATCCTAAAGGTTTGAATCCACTAAAAGTAAGAATTACATCGGCAAACAGTACTTTAGTACCTAGAAATATTTTTGGCTTTGTTTAAAGAAATCACAAATGGACAAAAATGTAATAGAAAAATAAACATGTTTTTCATTGCCTTAACTAGAAAAGAGAAGTATGGAGGAAACCAATTTTTTTAAAGTTTTGTGGGTCTGACAAATTTAGAAAATAGTTACTCATTAGCTGAATTAAAGCTGAGGAGCTAAGTCTGGAAGAGCTTTGTAGAGGCAGATTGTAAGGAGTAGCGGATAACTTCATGGAGAAGCAGCTGGCTGGCTCGGAGGAGATTCTGAGGAACAGGCACAACTGAGTATTATAAGCTTTCTATTCCTGAAGCAGTGCCAAACGTTCTAAATAAAGACAATCTAAGTCAGTGACTCCCAGCTTAGAAAGTGTGTTATTCTGAGTCTTTTGAGAATCAGCTGCCAAAATAAGATTCCGTGTGAAAAGATTTTATTAGGGGAAACACCTGTGTGAGAAAATGGGGCGGAAGGCGTTCAGGCCGGAAAAGCCAGCAGGCGGTGACCCGGCCTGGCTCGGAATGGAGGAAGCTGGGACGGAGGGTGGTGTAGAAACGGCACAGACAAACTGAGCAGTGTAAGGAAGGTTAGCAGGCCTGTCAGGGCGTCTGAGAGCTAAAGTTATGCGTCTGAGTAGGTCCATGTCTCCCGTGACCGAGTCTTCCTGGTGCTTATCCCTGCAGCCCTCTCAAGGTGCTGGGAGCGTCAAGCAGGAAGACTGACCTCAGCACACACTCCGAGGTGGACTGTAGTGCGGGCCCTCGGCCAACTGCGAGGCAGCTCAACTGGAGAATGCTGTCTTGCGGCCCCAGAGCTGTACAGGAATTTCTCAGGGATCTGCCTCTGCATCTTCCACCCGGGCCAGCCAGCCAAGCTCCGCTGCCCTCCCTGTTCTGTTTTGTGCTAGGAATCAACCTCTCGGCCTGGAGCTTGCCAGGCAGGCGCTGTGCCGCTGAGCTATATCCCTGGCCTATCCTCCCATTTTTCTTGGTACTGGGGGTCCAATCCACTGCCTTGAACATGCTAGGCAAGTGCTCTTGCCCTGAGCTGTATCCCAAGCCCTCTATCTGAGATGTCTTTGGCAGTTCTGTGGTCTGCTGCCCCGGGGAGAAGGGTGCCAAGCAACCAGAGCTGTTGGGATGGATCTTGTCCCCTCCACTGTGCTGAGATGGCGAAAGGTGTTGAGACCGGGAGAAACAGAAAAATATTTTCTGCATTGATGTTTACTTTTTAAATGTATTATTTGAACAGATCTTTAATAATAAATGGCTTGCTAAGAATTTGTTACGAAGTTACTCAGTAGCTGATAAATTATCCAATCTGTATCTTCAATTTGTTCTAAAACTCCAGAAGGTCAGTCACTTGGTAAGGAGCTCTTGTGGTAATGTGGATGGAGCCCAGTCTTGTGGAGTCCTGTGGACAATTCAGCAAAGGCCAGGAGTAAATGGTTGCTCAGTAAAGGTTAGTACAGCACAGGCTTCGCCCAGTCCCTGGATCTCAGTCCTGCATCCCTCCGCCTTCTGCTCTTCTTGCTGAAATCCTCCCCTCTCAGACTCTGACGAACCACGCCCTACCGACAGCAATGCTTATGATATCTCTTTTTGTCAGTGTGGGATCTGACCTAGAGCAGAGCATTCAGTTGTAAAAAGTTATCTTCCTCTGAGCACAATAGTCCAAGCCTGAAAAATTACATGTTCTATGCAGCAAGAATTAATAGGATCCTAGTTAATGCTTAAATTTTTTTTTCAGTACTTGGAATCGAACTCAGGACCTTGGACTTGCCAGCCAGGTACTTATGCCATTGAGTTATATCCCTGACCTAAAAAATTTTTTCGTGACCAATTTTGTATGCTTATACCTGATAATCTGAACAACTAATCTGAAGACAACATTATGCAATATAACAATCATTGTTGAATTCCTACCATCTTGTTTTGTGAAGCTCTGTATTATTTCTAATTTTTGATTACTTTTTATTCTCTTTCATCAATCACGTCTGGTAATCTGAGCATTTTTGTTGAAGATCACAATATGTTAATTCCTATTGTTTTATTTTGAAATCCTGCACTTTTTTTTTTTTTCTTTGGCGGTACTGGGGATTGAACTCAGGACCCTGCGCCTGCTAGGCAGGCGCTTATGCCACTGAGCTATATCCCCAGCCCCAAATCCTGCACTTTTTATTGCTTCTGTGTTGTTTTGCTTTTGTCTTTGTTGTTTTATTGTTGTTTTTTTCTCTTTAAAATAAAAAAAACCCTCCTGGGTTCCTATTTGCTATTATTTTAAGTAGAAAAATCCAAGCCAGGCATGGTGATGCTGCCCTATAAACACAACACTTGGGAGGCCAAGGCAGGAGAATCGCTGAGTTCAAGTCCAGCCCGAACTGCATAGTGAAGCCCTGTCTCAAAAAAGACAAACACACACACAAAAAGGAAGAATCTCTGATGGCTATTGGTACATTCCCAAGCACTTCCTAAAATGCAATATCATGCAGTGAAAAAATCTAAATACAATAGGTAAAATATATACATTAGAATATAAATTGCTCAAACCATCAGTTTCTGATCATCAAAAAGACTAATACAATTATTATTATGTTGTATTCAGTAATGTACCATTTGCCTGTCTTTTGCAGCCGACCCTAAATTTAGTATTTAAAAATGATCACATTTGATAGCAATTAGATGTTGAAAAATGTTTATAGTGTGGACAGTATTTTTTTAGATATTAAAGCCAAATATAAATGAATTAGATAGACAAAAAAATCTCAAAAGCAAAGTTATAAAAACTCAGAAGATCATATTTAGTAAAGAAATTTTATTTAATGTGAGACATGGTACTTTTCAGTACCTTTTGATGTGGTGTGAGGTAGGATCTCCGCAAGTTAAGTCTTGGGGCAACTGTAACAGTTTTAAAGCAGTCATATCCTGTTGACCAGGATCTTAGGGAACCATTTCCTTGAAGCCATCTAGGAGCCCCACCTGGCTCTGTGCCCGGCCTCTCACACCTGGCCACACGCAGAAGTAGGAGGCATTCCCGATGGTGGCATCCATTGCCTCTGTCCCCTAGAACCTGGCCTGGGTTCCCACGTCGTAAGCATGGTGGCCAGACGTCAAGAAGCCACAGAGCCCCCAGTGCTCTGTGCTGTTCCTCTGCCCTGGACACTCCCCATCCTACTCCTAATTCCAGCTCTCCCATAGACACAGTCCTTCCAAAGCAAAGTGAGGCATTGTGTTGGGCACCTCGACACCACCGGGTAAGTGGTTAGCGCCCTTCTGGGGCAAGGCAGTAAAGCTATCTAGAACCTAAGGGGTGAGAAGGAGAAGATTACTTTTTCATTTTCTTCCTTCCAAGGCTACAAGAGTAAAACAGTCAAATTTGAAAATAAAAAGCAAAACCAAACCAAACCAAACCAAACCAACAGCTGGGCATGATAGTTTAGTAATCCCAGCTACTTCAGAGCCTGATGCAGGAGGATCTCAAGTTTGAGGCCCACCCTGGGTACTTAGCAAGACCAGTCTCAAAAGGACGGGGTAGGCTAGGCCTGCTGGGGGGTAAAACACTTGCCTAACAAGTGTGGGGCCCCGGATTCAATCCCCAGTACCACAAACAAATAAGAAAACCAAATGAATTAATTTCTTTTAACTCACCCTGTTAGATTTGTACTGTATTTCTAAAAGAAAAGAAAAGAAATCACAAAAAACCCTAACTGGATTGATTTTTTTAACTCAATCTGTCACATTTATATTTCTGTTTAATTTTTTAAAATCCTTTAGAACAGGTCCGGTCCAACCCCTTTTCCTCCCATCTAGTTCTTACACATCGGCTTTTCTGTCCTCCTCCCTTACTTCTCCCATGAGAACCACCTTTAGTGATGAGGCTCTGTTGTTCAGCAAACGTTAATCTGTGGGATAAATGCCAGGCAAGAACGTGCCCTTCTCTTAAGCTCCCAACCACAATATACACATGTGCTGCAAGTTATGGATATTTTAAAATTGGATTTAGCCACGGAAGCACGGCAATGGGCCTTCTCCTCACCTCTGGCCGGACCCCATGCAGTAAACACGGATTCTTAGATAAGACGTTCCGGAGAGTGTTTATAAGTGCAATGGAGTGAGATGTTATACTTATGTCTGATTACAGCTTTTTCTTTCCAGAAGTGCAACTATGACTTCAACATCTGTCCCAAATGCAGTCATATCATTTCTGGATGCTACAAGCTTTGAGACCTAATGTTTTCATAGACAAGTTGATGCTAAAATCTCAGTGGATTTGGCTTGAATTCCACAGATTCATTAATGTGCCAGCACTAATTCCAGATGTGATCAGTCCCTTTCAGGGTAAGTGCGATGAGTCTGACATTATAAGTACATCAGTGAGTGTTGTTAAGGCCCAGCCTTTCCCTCTTTCTTTCTTTCTTTTTTATTTTGTCCTTTAGAGACAGGGTCTCACTATGCAGTTCAGGCTGGCCTTGAGCCCACTTTGTAGCTGAGGCTGGCCTTGAACTGGCAACGATCTTCCTGTCTAAACCTCCCGAGTGCTGGGATTGCAGATGTGCACCACCACGCTTGGCCTTTCTTTCAAAAAGAGCTGAAAATTAATTTATTAGTTGGGAAACACTGAAGCTGCCAGCAGCGGACTTAACTTTTAGGTTGTGATAAAAACACATGAAATTTACCATCCTGGCTTGCAAATTTTTATTTTATTAGTGCATGTTGCAGTACATAACGATTACATTCATTTTGGTGAATTGGTCCATGTGTATAACACACCCCAAGCCCTTTTTCCCCCCTGTCCAACTCCATTTATTTTTGCTAGCATCTGATCTATTCATTTCTTTTGTAAATCTTTATAAAGTTACTTATTATAAACACAGATTAACAGCCAGACTAACAGGCCAAAAACATATAGGACAATTTTATTAAATTAAAATATATTTTTAGAGACACTAGCCATGCTGGACTATAGTAACATTTCTCTTTTTTTCATATTACTGGTCTTTTTTTTTAACTTTATACATTGGGCTTCTCATATAAGAGAAACCATGTGATATTTAAGCTTATGTGTCTGATTTACTTTACCTAATATTATAGTCTCAAAGTACATCTATTTTCCTTCAAATGACTGAAGTTTATCTCTTTCTTTATGGCAGAGTTGTACTCCATTGTGTATAAATACATTTTCTTTATCCATTTAACTACTGATGGACGTAAAGCCTGTGTCTAAGATTTAGCTATTACGAGTTGTTTGCTATAAACATGGGTATGCATGCATCTCTGTAACATGACATCTCTAACGCTCTCGGAAAGATATCTGGGAAGGGAATAGCATTGTCAAATGGAATTTCTAGTTTTAGGTTTTTGAAGAGCCTCCCTACTGATTTCCATAGTGGTTGTACCCATTTATACTTCCACCAAAAATGAAGAAGGGTTCCTCTTTCTTGCAACCTCTCTAGAATTTGGTGTTTAGTTTCTTGATGGCCATTCTTTCTGGAGTGAGATAGAATCTCAGTATTGTTTTAATTTGCATTTCTTGAATGGCTAACAATGTTGAACACTTTTTTATGTATTTATTGGCCATCTGAGATATATCTATACATTTTAGATGTCCATTTTTGATTGGATCTTTAAATTTGGGAGGTCTAATTTTTGTTTATATATTCTAGATATTAGTTTTCTGTCTGAGAAATAACTGGCAAAGTTTTCCCCCATTCTGTAGAGTGTTTCTTCACTCTATTGGTGCTTTTCTTTGCTGTAAAGAAGCTTTTTAATTCAATGGGATCCAAGTTGTTTATTCTTGGTGTTATATCTTGTGCAATCGGTGCTTTGTTCATAAAGTCTTTGCTATACCTATGTCTTCAAGAATGTCACTCATTTTATCTTCCAGCAGAGTAATTGTTTCTGTTTTAATGTTTAGATCTTTAGTCTATTTTGGATTAGTGCATGGTGAGAGATACGAGTCTAGGTTCAGTCTTTGGTATATGGAAAGCCAGTCTTCCCAGAACCATTTGTTAAAGTGGTTATTTCTTTCAGGGAAAATATTTGGCCCCTTTGTCCAAGACAAGGTAGCTGTGTGTGCCTGGAGTTGTTTTTAAATCCTCTATTCTGTTCCATTAATCCACAAGTCTTTTTTTTGAAGTTACTAAACATTGTACATAATAGGTTCAAAAGGAAAATCCAGTTTGTCTCTCTAGTCATCTCTCTAGGTGCCCTTAAGCAATAAGCAATTTTGTCTTTGCCTGAAATTCAGTTGCATTCTAATAGATCAAATAGGTAGTACAGCATAAACATAAAACCCAAATAAATAGAAAATATAAGGTCTTTGATGTTATAAAATCATTTTTGATGTAATAATAATAAAGAATTATTATCTTCCTTCTCTCCTTACTTGAATATTTATTCCTTTGACTCTTTCCAGGTTTACTAGAAAGAAATTACAGAGTAGTAACTGATTAATACCACAGCATAATCTCAGGATGTGAATGAAATGTCAAGTACCATCAGGGAAGAATCAGCACCAGGAATCGTGTGCAGGTACACTAACAGCCTCACCGGGCTGTGCCTGGGATGGTGCCTCCCTCTCCCTCTCCCTCTCCCTCTCCCTCTCCCTCTCCCTCTCC
>PVLD010003812.1:0-98362 GCA_004027595.1 Dinomys branickii | reverse complement strand
AAAGTAAACGCTCTTGCTGTTTGGAGTCAGTCCTCGTGCTCATCAGGCAAGAGGTGACTCCACCTGACCCCGGCTATCTATCTCTCTGGTCTTTATTTTCTGTATCCTTTCGCCGTCTTCTCCCGGGGACCCCGGAGAGACCACCGACCCCCACACCTCTCCCTCTTCTTCCCTCCCTCTCTCTCGTGCTAGGGCCTGATGTTTCTTTCTGATGCCACAGAGGAAAAAACAGATGCCAAGGATGCACGCTATATTAGGGCTTAGTGCAGGAACACCAGCAACAAACACTGTAGGGACTTTCATTAGAAAGATACTTAATGTGGGGAATAGGTACTCGAAGCACTGTAAGGTCCTACTGGCTGAAGTCGGAGCCTGTCACTAGGCAGCTGCCCATTTTCCATAAAACCGGAGACTAGGCAGGGGGATTTGAATTAGTTTACCAGAGCTTGTCCATTGGCCAGCACAGTTAATTTATGCTTCCTTTTGCCTTCCAAATCTTGCACAAGGTAGTATCTTCATAAGAACTTGAATTACTTGCAAAGTTCCAGCTCCAAGGAATTCTGGAAACATAAATTTTAGTCATCTTGATTGGAAGGGAATTTAGATGAGGTTAGAAGTGGACATTGAGTTTCAATAGATAATATGTAGAATGCACACATTCTTCCAGCAGAGGAGTTTTGCCTGTGTTCTGTTAAACATGGGCATATTAAACATGAACATACAGAAACTTATGGCTTAGTGACCTATACTTTTATTCTTATTAAAATATAGTTTAAAAAGTATGAAATATTTTTATACTTTTATTAAGTCCCATGCTTTTATCTTTATTGTCATTTTATCAAAAATAAAAGTAATAAACTCAGAACTCATCACCTAATTACTTTACATTTTAACATGGTTTATGTTCTTGAAGTGATTTGTATTCATTACATCTGTCTGATGAGAATATTATATAATTGCTACTGAAAAACTGCACAACTGTTTCCAACCTCATTTTCAATGGTGTAGGTTGAAATCATGTGTGGGTATTTCTAAAATGGGAACCGGGACACACAGTTCAGAGCCTTTAACCTTCCCTGGAGCGCAAGTGGTTTAGTACATTTTCTAGCACATCACTGGCTAAATGTATTAGAATAATTGCACGGCAAGGAGAAAAATAAGGTAACTAAGGAGTTTTCAGGGAGGGAGCGCACAGGTCATTTGGTTGATGACTAAGAAAAAAACTGGGAAGCAGAAGAATCATAAACAGAATTCAGTACAGTTAAATATTTGTTATACCTGATTTGACCGGTGCCTGTTAGTTAGAATCTTAGAATTTATAGTATTTAGCCTTAAGAGGAGAATTTAAACATCTGACCAAGGATGGGCTATCCTCTGGGATGTCCACGGCCACACACGGTCCAGAGTCCTCTTCTTTCTAGGATAGTTATGTGGTCTCTTTGATGAACGAAAGCCTTTAAGATTAGGATACCATTTGGGAAACATTTGTGGAAGTGTAACAGTTGGGGAGGAAAATGAAGAGAAGCAGGGAGACTTTTAAGGAGTTCCTCATAGCCCAAGAATGGCTGGAGACCAGCAATTAAAACATTACTTTGCCAGCAATGCAGTGATGAGTTAACCGTTATAGCCACAATATAAGAAATTATTATATAGGCAACTTGGGGTCAAGCAGCAATGACTACAATTTTAGTGGTGACCGAGGAGACTTAAGAGGTAGGAATGAGGACCTTGAGGAAGTCACTGGAGAATGCCATTTGTTATAATAACCTTTACATGGAATGTCACATATATGAACCAATCTTCACATATATGAACATATACGAACCAAGTTACATCACCATAACCATGTCACATATATGAACCAAGTTATATCCTGTGCTATGAGGTTTTCTTGGGGCCTGTTAACCACCCCACCTAAAGGACCAAAACAAAACAAAATAGAGAAACTGTGTGAAGAATCTTACTTTTAAACTACTTAGACCACCACATTTTGTCCTTGGACCAGTGCCTTTCAACTAAAACACATGTTTGCAGTTGAAACTGTTTGGGGAACACAGGAGAAATGAAGGGAATCTAATTATATTTTCAGGACATGCAGAGAAGCTTTCAAAAGAATTTAAGAATAGGATAGTAACATTAGTCTATTTTGATGGAATACAAAAGGATATAAAGTTTTAATGAACTCAAACAATTTTTTTAAGGGTCCTATTCTTATTGTTCCGTTGTACTAGCAACAGAGTAGTATTCTTGAGGCTGTTATTTTTTTTAATTGCTCTAAAGAAAAAAAATTCCTTCCCCTACAGAGAGACACACAACCTTTTACCTTCTCATCTGTGTCATTTGTCATCACTGGACCCTCTACAAAACCATTATTCAATTATAATTCTTCACATTATAAATTGGATAGAGTATCAGTTTGTGTTAATGAGGGTACAAAAATTTTGGAAACCAGTTGTTAGTATTTAAGAAATTTCTTTCAAGATTATCAGATAAAAGCCTAGGGCACTTAGCAGAAGGATTCTTAGGATAAATATGGTTTATGTAAACAGATTTGTTGTAACAGTTTCACTGAGAAAACTTGAAATATCTCTGTAATTAATGTAAAAACTTGGGTTGCGGAAAGGGTCCTAAACTGTGAAATAGAATTACGTCGTAACACCTGAGGTATTAAAATAAGTCCAAATTGGCACACAACTGTACAGTTTTTATTTAAAATAATTTTTCTTAGCTGTACTACTAAACATGCATTTTTTCACCTGTAGAGCATTAAAAATTGAGAATTTATTATTTTATATCTGGAAATGGTTTATGAGCAACACTGCAGTATTAATATGGTTCAGTAGTCATGATCATGTTTAACCATGAAAGAACCTGTAGTGAAAATCACTTTTAAGATAGTATTTATACGACCTCTGACTCTAAAGAGCTTTGGTTACACTGTTGTTGGAGGTATGTGCATGGAATTACATGTTTTCAAAACCAAGTTGGTCCTAAATTGTAAAATTGAGTATGTTCCATGCTCTACTATCCTGCAGTTTGATTCCTGGGTTTATTTCCTAGAGAAACTTTTGCATATGGGCACCAAGAGACAGTACAAAAAGAGTTCATGTAATTGATCATAATAACAAAAAAATGGAAATTCAAACATCTGTACATGATTACATTAATTATGGAACAGCTACACAATGAAGTATTATATAGTAGTGAAAATGATTAAGGTGCAGCTACATGGAATATGGCAGGGTCTACACAGGGAGGGATATGTTTTGAGTAGGTAGAGAGAAGTGGGGAGACTCCTTTAAGGAGTTCTTCATAGCCCAAGCATGATTGGAAACCAGCAATTGAAACATTACTTTGCAAGTGATGCCATGATGAATTAAGAGTCATAGACACACTGTGTCTATAACTATAATATAATAGCAAGTGAAGAAAAGTTCTAGAGAACCATATATAGTACTAGAAGACCATACCACTTTTATAAGGCTCAGGAAATAAAACTAAAAACACATTATTTATGGATACAGACATGTGAAGTTTTTTAAACACAAGGGAATGCACACAAAATTCAGGATGGTGAGTAAACTGTGGACAGGTAGGGGGTGAGACACAGAAAGAAACCCTAGGCTGGTACAAAGACACTGGTACACAGATCAGTTTTGTAGTTGGATGGTAGTTTCATGGGTACCGTATTTAAGGGCATAATATTCATGGTTATTTGCATGTACTCTTCAAAAATTTTGTACCTGGATTGAGCCCAGACCCTTCACACTGGGATTTTTCCAGTCCTTTTCTTTTTTTTTTTTTTTTTTTTTATGGTACCGGGGATTGAACTCAGGATCTTGTGCCTGCCAGGCAGGTGCTTATTCCACTGAGCTATATCCCCAGCCCTCATTTTTAATTTTAAGACAGCGTCTCACTGAGTTGCACTGGCCAGGCTTGCTATTGTGGTTCACCTGCCTCAGCCTCCTAAAGTGCTGGGGATTTGAACCACTACAGCAGCTGCAGATACTCTTTTCCACGTACACTTTAAAAGATTATACCCGTATAGTTATATGAGATTATTAAAAGAGCCTCAGCCAATGCCCAGTGCATAGTTTTAAGTAAATGGCAGGAATAATCTAAGAATACAACTAAAATTGATCATGTGGAAATTTAAAAATGTGCAGAAAACTTCTATCCATGTAAGTTTTGAGAGGATTTTAAAGAATCACATTCACCACCCAGAGGCTCAGGTGAGATATTTGATTTTTATCACTTTGTATGAGGTTGCAAAAAGAAAACCAGAAGTGGATGTCATGGAGCATCATGTTGAAAAACAGATTTATTGGTTTATTTACTTTTGTTGGTACTAGGGATTGAACCTAGGGCTGTATCCCCACCCTTTTTATTTTTTCATTTTAAGACAGGATCTCATTAAGTCTCTTAAGTTTCCCACGCTGGGCTGAAACTTGGGATCTTCCTGCTTCAGCCTCCCAGTATGTTATAAGAATGCACCACCATGCCAAGCTATTAATTACATTGAAAGATTCTGTAAACCTAAGAGCTAAAATTATGAAAGGTTTTTCTGAGAATAAATTATTTTAAAGCTATCTATTTACCTTCTTTATATATCTGTAAGGCTGGCCTGAGTTACTTGATAGAAGAAAATGGCAATTTCCTGGACACTGTTGTAGCTCCTGAAAACCAGAAGTTCTGTGAACATTCCCATCTGACTCGTAATAGAATGTATGTATAACATACAGATTCCTCCTATGGAACTGACACCATCTCACTTTAGCAACAGATGTTTTAGGAATTTACTGCAGAGACAAAGCGTAGTTTATTTGTACCTGTTTTATGCCCCACAAGTGTTCTCAATGGGGGAGATAAATCTCACTGTTCAGTGCTTACCCTAAAGGCTAAAATCACAATGATGGAGTTAGAATCCATGTATTCTTACTGAGAGTTCCGTAACAAAAATGCACGGAAATATTACTAGAGAAGTATAAAAATTATATCAATCACTTCAATATTACAGGGCAATCACTGGATGCTGGGTACCTGATCTGGCGCTCGGAAGAAATGAGTTTCCCGCTTCTTATTCTGAGTTACAATATTCATTTCACATCTTTGTTCCTTCCTTCCTTTCCCCGTCTGTATCAACAGAGACGCTCCTCAGAGCACTGCGATGAGAACGGACAAAGGTGTTGCACATGCCAAAGCCTTCGTAATCTCAAGGAACATACCAATGTTAGTTTGTCACTACACAGAGGCCTTTATTTCTCTACTATATTAAAATTTACAGGAAAGTATAACAAGCTTACTTAGGCATTTTAAAAGATTATCAGGCAAACGCCATGAATTTTTAAAAATAGAAATAGGAAAATGCTTATAGGGCTTATTTGAAAAAATATTTTGATTTTCACACAGATGGAAATGTCAAAATTCTATCTGTACAGAATCTGCAAGATATTCTCACTTATTAATTCACCAAGTCAAACTCTTCTAATTAATCTCCACAGAGACAAGTACGGTAATCTTTCTCCTTAACTTAGTAGTAGGGGAAAGAAGTCGTGCCCCTCGTGTGTGTTCTGCAGTAATCACAACCGGAATACTGTGAAAGGGCTGAGTGGGCTTGGAGTTTTATTGACACTGCAGTGCTTTCTCGGACTTGCAGTTCTGAAACCTTTAGCCGCTTGTCTGCAAGTTACTTTTGCCATGGAGAAAGAGCTTTCTACCCTGAAAGACTAACACTCAAAAACGATTTGATAACTGACGGTAGGAAATACTGTCAACTTAACTTCATAGTAAGTCTCTTTCTGTTACATAATAGTAAGTTTGTTTCTTTACAGTTCCTCAGAGTTTTTGAAGTCATTATCTGATTTTGGAACCTCTTCGCCCTTGAACGAAATGACCTAAGTTCTCTCTATTTTATTTTCTCTACGAGGTATAAAACAGTGTAAAGTGTAAAGCAGAGCAGGATAACGTATCCAAGTGTCCACAACTAACACAGTTAGCATTTCTTTGCATTTCCTTCCCGTCTTTTCTATGCACGTTTATGTTATTGGGATCATACTGTATTTGAATTTTAAATATTTTTTTCTGGCTATGATGGAAAGCCATGCATGTCTGTAGAAATTCCCGCAAACACGTAGAAAACAGACATATCTAAAGCAAAAACTGAAAACCAAAAAGTGCCAGTCACATACATATAATATACTGTAGTTAACTACTGTGAACATTTTGGTGTATTTCCTCCCAGTGCTTTTTAAAAAATTTTAAAAAGAAATCGGGGTCCCACCGAAGCAGACGAGCTCGCGAGGCCAGGAAGCGGCTTGGCGGCCTCGGGCAGCCTCAGCTTTCGGCCCAGCGGGCCGGAAGGACGAGACCAGCACTCCCGTTCCCAGACAGGGTAGGGAGAGGGAGCGCTTTCCCTTAAGCTTCGGGCTTATTTCCGCGTTCCAAGCGGACTCGTACAGTTTTCTTCTCTCGCACCGATTCCTATCTTCAAAGCCCACGACGCCTGCCTGCGACCCTACTTCACCTTCCCCCTGACCGGGGAGGCCGGGCCGTTACTCCTGGCTTCGCCCCTCGGCAGGGCCAGGAGCGCCGGGGTCCCGCTCGGAATCTCCAGGTCTCGCTGGCTGCCGAGGCCCCAGTTCCAAGGGAAGGCGGCCATCCCCAGAGAGGCCGTCCTTCCGCGCACTCGCTATGCTACCGTCGTGTGTACTTGAACGTGGCTCTGATGTTCTCCATTCTGCGGTTCTCGAGTAAGAGAAGGGTGCCAAGCCCGAGCTCGCTCTCCGCCTACCCCAAGATCGCGGCAGGCATTTGTTGCGGAACGCCGAGGCGCTGCCAACAGCCAGATCCTCTCTTTCTTGGTTTGCGAGTCGGTACAAGTGCGTCCCTTCTCGCTTACCTTAGGCGCTAGGCGAGGACTGCACTATCTTGCAGGCTGCCGTAGGGGGGAGCGCTCAGGTGCAGCTCTCTGCTGGCCAGTGAGAAGCAGTGGTTCCCCCAAAAGACCAACCCTAATTCTAGTAGAAACAGTATTATGTTGTCTCAGGAGTCCATACAAAGGTAGAAATGATCGTTTGCAAGAGATAGGCCGTAGAGGCGCCCGGTTCCTCCCCGTCGGTTCGCTGGACCACCAGGGGCGGCCGCCGCGCACCAGCGGCTGAGCTTCTCACCCTCTGACAGCTCGGTGGGAGCATCTCAGGGTCTCGAATCCGGGCTCTCGGGGCGGGACGGGACGGGGCGGGGCGGGGCGGGCGAGCGCGCGCTGGGCGTGGCGACGAGGAGTTCAGGGGCCTGGAGGGAACTGGCGAGCCGGAGCCGAGCGGAGCCGAGCGCAGCCGAACCGACCCGCGAGGACCGGGGAGAGGCAGGCTGAGCCGGGCTGGCCGCCTGCGGCTCAGCGCCGATCTTGCCGCGCCGCCGGGCTCCGCGTCTCTACGCCTTTGCCCAGGCTTCCGCAAAAACTTTTATTCTCTTGGGCTCTCCCGGTGTGAGAGGAGTCGGAGCACTCGGCTGTCTGCTCCCCAGCGGCGGCGACAGGGGCACGCGCATCCCTCGCCCGCGGTCCCGTCCTGCGCTTCTCACCTGCCGGCCGCTCCCGGAGCCGCGAAGGCACACCCCAGGGGCCGCTGGCGCCGGCGCCCGACCCCGCCAGCTCGCCGCGCGCACCAGCCGCGCAACTTTAGCTCGGCTCCGCTCGCCGCGCGGGCTCCGGCCGCGGGTGCCGCCGCCGCGGTCTCACAAAGGGCGCGGGGCGGGGAGCGACGCGGCGCGGGCGGCGGGTACGGCCTCCAGGCCGCCGGTGCGCAAGACAAAAGGGACCCGCTGCGCTCGGCGCCGGCTGGAGCAGCCGCGTCCCCTGCCCGGCCCGCGGCCCCGCGCCCCGCGCCCGCCGCTCCGCTTCCCCGGGCCGTGCCACGCTCGGGACCGCCGGCCCTCGGGCGCGTCGCTGCTGGTGGTGGGGCCCGCGGTGATAAATGATAGAGGATACGATGACTTTGCTCTCGCTGCTGGGACGCATCATGCGCTACTTCTTGCTGAGACCCGAGACGCTCTTCCTGCTGTGCATCAGCCTGGCGCTGTGGAGTTACTTCTTCCACACGGACGAGGTGAAGACCATCGTCAAGTCCAGCCGGGACGCCGTGAAGATGGTGAAGGGCAAGGTGGCCGAGATCATGCAGAACGATCGGCTCGGAGGGCTGGACGTGCTGGAGGCCGAGTTTTCCAAGACCTGGGAGTTCAAGAGTCACAACGTGGCCGTGTACTCCATCCAGGGCCGGAGGGACCACATGGAGGACCGCTTCGAGGTTCTGACGGATCTGGCCAACAAGACGCACCCGTCCATCTTCGGGATCTTCGATGGGCACGGCGGCGAGGTAGGAGCCACCCGCGCGCGTGTGAGTGTGCGTGTGTGTGTGGGCAGCGGGGCAGCGGGACAGCGCGGGCGGCGGGTAGGGCCGGGCGAGGGGGGCGTGGTGCCTGGACGAGCGGTGCTCGGGTTGCCCGACCGCTTCGGGGTGCGGAGCGCCGGGGCCAGGTCCAGCTGCTCGGCAAGTCCGCCGCCGCGAATTGTTTCAATGTGAAGCCTCCCAGGCCAGGGCCCGGTGTAAGACTGCGCTCGGTTTTCGGGGAGAAGCAGTGGTCTGTGCAGTGAACTTTGGCCCGGGCCCCTTGACCCTTTCTAGGGTTCGAAGCCACATTAGCCGAGACCGTTTCCGGAGGCGCGCCGAGGGAAAGAGGCTAACACCTGCAGGGCAGCGCAAGCTCCGGGGAGCGTGAAGGAGGCTGCGACGGTCGCCTTTTCTCGGAGAGGAGCCGGGGGGCGCTTCTGTGCTTCTTCCCGACTCCGGCAACTTTGCGAGTGTTAGCAGGCCCGCTGCCCGGAGCACCTGCGGTGCAGGGCTTCGAGCCGGACGCGGCAGGACCGAGCGTGTCCCCGGCTTTTGCAGAGAGGCGCCCCCTGCGCTACAGCTGCGGCCCTCACCTCGCTCCTGCGCCCTGGCCGGCGTGGGGGCGCGGGCGTCTCCTTGCCTAGGTTCCTTTGGGTTTATTCGGGAGCAGAGACGGGGCTCAAGGCCGGCTTAGAGGTCCCTTGCACGTGTCCGCGGCACCGTGCTGCGCGCTAGGGCTCTGTGTGTCGGAGGTCACTCGAGGGTTGGCTTCCCTACTTGGGTCTGTGCCGGGCGTAGTGGGTGGTGAACGCGGTCCCTGCGCCACGCGCCGCGGAGGGCCAAGCCAGCCACCCAGCCCTTTCCCTCCCTCGGACTGTCGGGCACAAAGTTACGTGCATCGCGCCCCCTTTTCCTTTTTTGGCAGCGCACTTTTTTTTTTTTTAACCCTGTCCTCTGGTTTGTGCGTGGGTTGTAGGGAATGCTTTTCTCTCTCAGGCGTTTGCTTGTTCTTTGGCCTTGGTTTTGGACAAACATCGAGAAAGCTTTCAGTTGGTTATCTTATCTGAATTTCCACCCGCCATCTGGAGATCTTTCCACACTACTGTGTCCACCTACCTTACAGGGACGTCTTGCTAAGAATGACGAACAGTAGTAAAAGTTTCTTGGGAGAACGGAAATTGATCTTTGCTATTTTACACCCACCCTAAGCTTTTTATAATCTTTCAGAAATTTTCAGTAATCTTTTGTGCTGTGTGGAGCTCCCCTCCCTTTGTTAGTGGAGGAAAGGAAAGTCAGTTGAGGTAAGAGACATTGCATATTTGGTCGAAAATATACCAGAATGAATGATGGTATAATGAGTGATTTGTTTTCTTGACTTAAGTCATAATTTCCATATTTTCATTTTATGTGCCTTAATTCAGTGAGTGAAGGAAGCTGAGATTTTCTAATTTGTAAGTCATTTAATAATCTTACATTTATTATATATTTTTATATTAAAATTGTTGGCTAATGATAATCAGATTCTGGTCTTAGAAAGCAGTTTTGCTTTTAGCTTAAAGGTTTGGATGTAGCGTTAAAGTTGTAAAATTCTGAGTTGTGGTTGTCTCTGTGTGATACCTTGGCATGTTTTTTG
The DNA here is from genome assembly GCA_004027595.1 of Dinomys branickii. Classification (NCBI taxonomy): domain Eukaryota; kingdom Metazoa; phylum Chordata; class Mammalia; order Rodentia; family Dinomyidae; genus Dinomys; species Dinomys branickii. Next base: position 88,342 of record PVLD010003812.1, on the reverse strand, counting down.
GCATGCTTGTGAGATTTGGTAACTTGAAAATGTTATTTTTTTTAAGTTTTCTAAAGCTTGAAAGTTGGAAGCCCAAATGGATTTCAAATTGAAGTATTTACAGTACTATATAGTAAATATATCATCCAGAAAATGTGTGATAAATGCTTTTATTAAACTAAAAATGTTTTACATGTCCTTGACTTTTCACAGTTTTTTAATATTAATGAAAAGGTGATGATTTTTAGCCAGACTATGAAATGCTTTTCATTGTGCCTTATGTTAAAATGCTTGTTGTTTGCAAAATAATTGATAGTCACCTACCATGTGCAGCCAGTTCATTCATTCTGGCTTTGTTTTAGGGCAAAATAAAGTGCTACAAAAAGAGTTATTTAATTGTTACTGGGAGTGTGACAATGAACACCAGTGAGTTATTTACTTCTGACTTTTATATACCCTTCAAAGACTAATTCTTGTCTTTTGTGAGGCTCAGCACCTTCAACAGTCACCAGAGGAGGGTGCCACTGTTTGATTTTGGTATACATAATAGGTATCTCTTTTCAGAAAGAGGAATCTTTTTCTGAACTCTCTATAAATTGTATAAATAAATACAAATACATGTATACACACCTGTATGCACATAAAAACTGTCTCTAGAATGATACAGAAGATAAGCAAGGTGCTTAATTTTATTTCTAGCTATTCACAGTAGTAAGACATAAATACCAGGACCCGATTATAATGACAGTGCTTCTTACACCCAGAAGGGGCCTTGTGTCTCCTTGGCACATCCATTTCATTTTGTATATCCATTTCATACCTTTTTTGTTTGAACTGGAAATCGAACTCAGGACCTCACGCTTGCCAGGCAGGTGCTGTGCTGCTGAGCTATATCCCTGGCCCCATACCATTTTTTAAAGATGAGAAACTGATAATTTGGAGAAGCTGTGACCTTGATAAGTTGGCATGGCTAGTATTATGTAAGTACCGCGCACTAACTGATTGCACCACTGGAGCTTCTGCATGGCTACTTTAGATCTTTACTTTGTTGGTCTTTATATTAAACCATTGGACAGATTAGTTTGCATAATTGCTTATTAGCTAGCACTCTGGGGATACAAGGGTGACTGAGAGACAGCTGTCCTCAGAAAGTTTTAATCTAGTGAGAGAGTGTGTATAGATCCATTTACCAAAAATTGTAGACACGCTGTGTTTGTGGTGTTATGGGAACACAGAGGAGGAGCACTTGAATCACACTGAGGGGTGGGAGGTCTAGGGCAAAAAACCAAGAAGACATCATTTAGTGCAAGACTAAAAGCATAGGCTTTGACTTGGGCTTTGGCTTTAAACCTTTGCTGGACCTTGGACCTTACGCTAGCTGTGACCTGGGGCATTGCTTAGGCAGCTTTACCTGGGAGTTTCTTATCTAAAACTTAGGGATAATAATGCATGTGAAGTACACCCTCACCAGTTATATTCTATCCTGCCTAGAGAAATCCTTAATGGACAGAAGGTTATGAAAGGAGAAAACTCAGTAACCAAGAATTTTGTGTGTTGGGAGAGAACCTGCTTGTGAGAACCACAACTATGGTCACGTAGATATGGGCAGGGATAATTCACTAGGTATTTCTAAACTTTCTCTGTCTTGTCTCACCTTTGGTGAACTTCTGCTTAGTAATTCAGGATTCTATTTACTTATTGAGGCATTGAGAAAGCAGTATCCTGGTGTCAAGAGCAAATTTTCTCATGAGTAAAAAGTGATTAATACATTGGTATTCTGATTTGTACTTTAGCCTCTTAATGAATTGGGTTAGCATTGTCAGTTCTTTGGGACTATTGAACTGAGGATTCTTGGACAGATATGCATGTCTGGATTTGTTATGCTGAAGACTAGATCCTCATGGCTGTGATTTTATTTTGATAGGTGAGATCTTAAAGAGTCTGTTTCCATAGGTTTGTAGGCCAGTTTCTTCACTTGAAGTTCCTGGAACCTTGGTACCTCTTAACCACAGTAGTATAGTTGGGTGGTAGACTGTATATGTGTCTATAGTTATGGCAGTGGTTTTTCTGTTGCATAATATTCAAACAACAAATGGTTAAAAAAACCCAGGCTTTATTAATTGATATAGAAAGAATATTTTTAAAATTAAGAAAAAGTTTAGCTAGGAAAATGTTTGGTTTCATGTTCATCTATAATTTTAAAAATACTATCCAGAAGAAATACCACTGACTGCTTGTGGCAGCTTTGCCAGTGTTCATGTCTGCTAGCTATCTAGAGTAGATTGTTATGTGCTGCATATGCTTATGAGTATTACTGTTAAAGGTTGTATATATTTTGACAGTTGACTCCCAGCTTGGAAAAAGTTCCACATTTCATACAAAAAAAACAAAAAAGAACAATACTATACTTCAGGTGCTTGTCAACATTTCCCAGGCTCAGGAGAGGAACTGTTTTTGGAGGGTGGCCTGAAGGACAGACACATGTATACAGACTGGTTAGTAGATGAGTGGTTCTTAAACTTTTTAAAATTATGCTCTCCTCTGAGAATGTTTTAAAACTGCAGACATATCCCTCAGGAAAAACAATTGACATGTATATCAAATATTATTTATGATTTAAAAGGCAAGTGATGCATGAAACTTTTATCTTTAAGGTTAATTTAGATTAAATAAAATCTGTTTCTGGTGAAGTAAGACCTGCATGGAGCTGTGTACCCGAACTGCTTCCTTGGTACCCCCCACTTCTTCTCCATCTTTGGATTTGTTTGATTTTTGGCCCTGGTGTTTTGCTTGTGAGAGTTGTTATGAGGAATGCTCTCCCAGAGCTCTGTGACAAGTCACTTGCAAGGGTGTTGTTGAGGACATTGCTACATTATATTGTATCTTTATGCAGATGAAAAGAGAAATAGTACTCTAACATCTTCTTGTCATGTTAAGGATACTGAATAATGTAAGACTGAGTTATCCTATGGCCCTTGGTTACTGGAAGTATTGAGAGCCAAACTTCTGACCTATCCCGAGGAAATGTGCGAATTTCTGTAGAAGGCACGTGTTTGGTACATGAATGTCCCTTCTAGGACAGCTTATTGGTCCTACATTCAATTTTCCTTTGTCCTTTTTTCTTTTTCTCCTTTAGGTAAATCATTTTATCTTGATGCATTACATGTATTTATGTAAACTTCCTTGAATCTTTCAGAGATATAATACAGTTAGGAGTAAAAATTTATGAGTGTCATAGTGAATGATCAGCTTTTCGGATATTACACCTGAGGTTAGCAGATGATTCCCACATGATGATACACAAGAGGCTTAAGGATTAGTTGGACAGATGCCTTGTGTGTTAAAAGAAAATTTTGATGATTTTGGTTTAAAAGAAAGTACATTAAAGTTTCTGCAGAAAACAACGTACTCTGAAATCCTCTCTTCTGTTCTTTGGAACCTCCTTGTAGGTGAATGTAGGAGGCTGACTGCTGACCTTGGTGCCTCTTCTGAACAGGCTATTAAAAAGTCCAGTTCAGCGAAGCTGGCATTTTCTGTATAGTGGAGAACAGGGCTATGCTCTGTGTCATGGCCAAAGATAAATTGGTATGTTCTCTGCCCTCAGAGAGATGTGGAGAAATGTGATTTTTGAAAACAGTAGTGCTACAAGATGCAGTTGTGTTTAGCAGGGCTACAAGATGCGCACCATCTACCAGGGGCGATGGCCTATCCCAGGGAACTTGGTGAGTCCTGTATAATTTTGATGGTGTACTGACATTTGGTTTTGTCCTAGCATTTCAGCAGACATAGGCTGAGTGGAAGGGAGGAGGGTAGATGAGATTATAGGTGGAAGAAAAAGTGTGGAAATGGCTCAGAGGAATAAAATGCAGGCTTGTGTGGAAGTGGGGCAGGCAGCCCCATTTATTCTGAGCAGGATTTCCCCAGTCGTGATCTTTCTAAAAGCCTGTTCATTGCTTTTGCATGTTCAAGTCCTGTCTATATTTTGATTTTACTTTGTTTTGTTTTGGTTTTTGAGTCTCAGTATGTGTTTGAGGCTGGCCTTGAACTTTCTGTGAGAGCAAAGGCTGGCCTTGAACTTATGTGGTCCTCTTGTTTTGGCCACCTGAGTGTTGGGATTATAGGTGTACACCACCATGCCTGGCTGTATTTTTATATATATGATATCATTTTAGATTAACTATATTTGATAACTGCAACAAGTGAAACATTTAAAAATAATTTAAAAATCATAAAACCAGTATATTTAATAGTACCTAAAAGAAAAAAAACAGTCCTTCCAGTCTTATCACCCTCCTATATTCACTTTATGATTTTGGTGTATTACTTGATGATTACTTTTACATGCATTTGAAATATAATTTTATACAGTTGTAATAATGTATATATGGTTTTTACTTATTAGTATGTGTTTGTAGTGCGCCAAGATTACGTGTATTGTGGGGGTTGGTACAAGTATATAACACATCTTAATTCTTTTTGTGTCCTCTTTCTTTCCCTTCCTTCCCTGCTCCTTCCAACTCTAGCTTTCTTTTCCATCTGCAAAAGGTCTATGTGTATAGTTTAATATCTTGTTTGTTTACACTTTGCATAATTCTGTAAGCACATCGGCATTTGTCTGTGACTCTTTCTATCTTATTTCTTTACATTTTTATTTTTAACCTATTTTTTAGTGATAGGATAATATTTTATTGAATGGATATTTGAAAAAATTATTCAACTTCTTCCTGATACATAGTTTCTTTTAACTTTTGCCATTGTAACTAACATCATAATAAATAGTTTTGTGCTTTAGTGTAGTTTGGATAACTTTTTTTTTTTGTATCAGGAATAGAACTCAGGACCTTGCACTTGCCAGGCAGGTGCTTGTGTTGCTGAGCTATATCCCTGGCCTTGGATAACTTCTTTAGGGTGGATTTTCAGAATTGAATTTCTGGATCAAAGGAGAAATAAAGAAGACACCAGTACTGGTTGTCTTGGTTACTTTTCTCTTGTTGCTGAGACAAAATACCCAACACCCAAACTGAAGGAAGGAAAGGTTTATTTAGCTTACAGTTTGTGGAGGTTTCAGTCCATACTTGGCTGGTTCTGAGGCAGAGAGGCACATGGCAGAGAGCAAATGTTCATGTCGGCAGCACACAGCAAAAACCATAAGAGCAAAAAGGAGGAATGGCTGCAAGCAGCCTCTTTTCTTCCCTTATATTGTAAATAGGCTACCCTCACCCAGGGGGCGTGTACCTCTCACACGATCTGATCTCCATGCCCTCCTCTTCCATAGGCTTAGGATGCACAGGCTTCCACAGGCTCAGGAAGCACCCTGGCTTCCTGCTGAGTCACTCAGCCAAACCTCTAGACTCCCCAAGTTAACACAATGTATCAACCATAACACTGGTAATGGTAATAATCACTGAGATTTATTGAGTATTTTTAATATTTAGGCAGTATTTAAAATGCTTTATATATATTACATAATTTTAATTTTCATAAGAATTTGTGGGATAGTTACTGTATTACTCCCATTTTATAGGTGTAGAAATTAAGGCATTGAGAAATTAAGCCATTTCTTCAGGGTCTCTCACAGTTCATAGTGTAAAACCAGAATTTGAAACCAGGATTCAGACAGAACTGTCTGTTTCCAGAGCCTGGGCTGTTGGGTTGAAGCTCTACAAATCTCATTATTTGTGTAGTAAAGTGCTAATAGTGTTATGTAGACACTGCCTTGTCTTCTCTTTTGCTTAGTAGGACTTTCCTGTATGGCTGTGATTTTTTATGATGTGTGGTGACACACTCTTCAACAACTCTGTGCTGCAGACCTTGGTAGGTGGCCCTTGTAATTACCTAGGAAAGTCCTGTATCAGGGAGAACCTGGAGTTAGAAGTCAGAGCAGGTGTTGCTTTACATTCAGACAGCATTCTCACCTATTCTTAATCTTTGTTCTGCGACAGAGGGTCCCTAATATTTTTGCCTGTTGGTTTATAGGAGACTTGCATAGAAATTATAATGGCGTTAACATAGCCAGTCACAATCATAAAAAAAAGATTTGTTTTTTATTTCATTTTGAAGTACCACAGACTGGAATTTAGAGTGAATGTGTAGGACTGTGTACATGTGTGTACAGGTTCTCTTTATACTGGAGCAATGACAGTTTTTTCCTTTCTGAGGGCCAAAATAATTTTCTAATATATATATAATATTAATTTTAAATAGCAGAATATTATTTTCTCATTTATTATACTGAGTTGCCATGTTAATTTGAGTAGATGCTGGTCCTGTTTCCATCCAGAAGGCTATTTAATATGGTATTCTCTTAGCTAAGCTTAAGTCCAGGCTTTGGTGGTGGCTAGTTAAAATCTATATTTGGGTCTTCAAATGCCATGTTGAAATAAGTAAGGAAAACCATTGTTTTCTAAATAGTTCATTGTATTTCCTATGTTTTGTAGCTGTTAGTTATAGCCTCTCCTTCAAAAAATAGAAAGCGTATCAGTAGATATTCACCCAGATAAAGTTATGCATACTAATATACTTATACCCTGTCAGTAACATTGAAGTTGTGCTATGACAAAGCTGGGCTCAGGAAGTGAAGACAGAATACCTTACTTATAAAAAATGTGTCTACAGGCTGGGGATATAGCTCAGTGGAATAAGCGCCTGCCTAGCAAGCGCATGGTCCTGAGTTCGATCCCCAGTACCGCAAAAAAAAAAAAAAAAAAAAAGAGTCTACAAGACTTGATCACTTCATCTCCCTGGAGATACTTTATTTTTTCCTTCCTTTTCTATTTCTGGACAGTATGGCCCGTGTAATGAAACCTTAGCTGCCTTTGGCTTTTATAGAATAGGAGATGGGTTTGGAGTTTGAGTCTGTTAAGAATGAGATTTGCTTTCCTCCATTCCTAGAAGGGAAGGGAATTTCTGTCTTGGATGGGTCACTGGGCTCCTGAAAGTAAGTTTGGGGCTGTTGTATACATTAGGGCAAGATACACACCATTCAGCAATACCGAATAGAGAGACACCACTTTCTAACATGTGCAAAGAACTGTCTTCTCTGCTAAGCATCTATGGGCCTACAATAACTTGAGCATGTTTGGAGTCTGTACAGTGACTCCTAGTTTTTTTTTTTAAATCATACTTTTCATATCATCGCCCTTCTTGCCTTGCTCTTGTGTGAGCAGCTGACAAATGTTGCTTAATCAAAGACCAGTGGTAGATTATGAAGTCAGAAGACCTTGTTACATCCCTGGAAAAATAAACACTTATTTGCATTCGCTTTTTAAAATTAATACTCTATATTTTGGTCATTATAAATATGAGTGGAGCTTTAATGCTCTGTCACAAGATATTTACCTTTTGTCTCTTTTGACACAGTGTCTCCCTATGCAGTTCAGGCTGGCTTTGAGCTCACTTTGTAGACCAGGCTGGTCTCAAAACTTGCAACAGTCCTCCTGCCTCAGCCTCTTGACTGTGGGATTATAGTCATGTGCCACCACACCTGGCTTAAGAATTTTTTATTGTATTTTTACTAGGACAGTCTGTATTTTGTTCCACATTTACACAACAGAGTTGTTAATCTAAAACTTATCTTTTAAAAAATTCTTAGTTACGGAGTTGCAATTGGGTGGAAATTTGTGTTCTGATAGGTATATACTATTTCTCTTTAGTAAGTGCTTTCATTTATTTTTCTCTCTAAATAAACTTTCAGGAAAATTAGTCGCTGCGTATTTTCTGGCCAAATAAATTTGAGTTTTATGAAAATCATGATAAAGATCTTTGATCACACTTTTTCTCTTTTGCCCCCTAGAATATAATACAGTGAGTTTTTTCTATAAGAATAGCTTTGTATAGGTACATGATAAATACAAATGTTCCAGAATTTGGGACTAAGAAGCATTTACTTCTCTTTTATTTTAATGCTTAGATGTTTTTCTAAATCTGTTTATAAAGAAGAAACATTTTCTCTGAAGGTAAGTCTGGCATAGATTTCAAATTGCCGTATAATTCGAGTCTAGTGCCTGAGCCTTCACAGCTGCATGAAATAGCTGTTTTTAAAAACTTTCATCAGGGAGATTCCAAATTGTCCCTGAGGATTTCTTTTTCTCCTTTCTCTCAGGAAATTAATCATTTTATGTGAACTAAGTCCCTCTGGCTTAAGGCTGTTTATTCTAGTGTGGCCTCAGTATAGAGAAATTAAGATTAGGCTGTTAAGTATTTTTAATTCAATAAAACTACTATAATTAAAACTTTCTTTTACTCCTCTCATATTAAATAATTACATTATCTTTATGGGAGAAATACTGATCTCAAAAAAAGGAATACAGTCATTTCTGCCAAAGAAAGAGTAATTTACAGGTGATGAAAGCAGCTCCCCTTTGCGAAGATCTAGCAACTATGGATTGTTTGGTTTGGTCTTTGACATGTCAGAGGCTTGTGCTACAATCAGAGTAAATTTGAGCTAAGTCTAGGTGGGGCATTATTTGGAAGTCTGTGGTTGCAAGTGTTAGAAAATTCAAGGAGTAGGCACTTAAACACTAGAAATAAGTACTATCCCATGTAACCAATGGGCTGTAATAAGTGAACTTTGATTGAGCACCTCAGTGACTTCAAGGCGGTAGTTCAGTGTCTTAGAAATTTCCTTCACTTTTCCAAGATAATGCTACTTAGAAGGGCTGCAGCCATCTTTGTGTAACTATATCCAGGGAAATGAAAAAGAAACTGTGTCTGTCCTGTGTTCTTCAAGGGTAAGGGATACCTTCCTAGAAAGTACCCCTCTTGTCTTGTAGGCCAGAGTTACTTCTCGTGTCTGTGCCTAAACCAGTGACATGGCCATGGGTATGCAATCAGCATGGTTAACTCCGACCCATCCTCATCCACTTTAGGGCTGCAGGGCCTGGAAGCCTAGAAGGTGAACACAACCAGAGTTCTGTTGCCCAGGAGGAAGGGGAAGTAGGAGTGGTGATCAGGTGAACCACACAAGTGAGAGGGGCTTTTAGGGATGTTGGCCTGAGGAACATTCGTTGTTCTGCACATGAGCAACCTTACTGGAGAATCGGGTAATAAAGTATATGACGCTGATGAGGGATTGGACGCCCTTAGGAAGAAGGGCAGCCATCTTGTTTTTGGGGTGGCTTAGGAATTGTCTATGTACTGAGATATAAACTTCATATTTTAAGGTCCCAACAGGTCTTTAAGGACTACTGAAAGGTGATTTTCTGGCTCAGGTTTTCTCTTTTCAGTTCAGGCACCTGGGTGTGTATGGAACAAGACGGTTTTCTCTCTAATGTTCTCTAACGTATGACTGCTAACTCAATAGATAGAGTTGATGTTACTGACCCATGTGGAAGCATTACAGTAGTTCTTCCGCTGGCTATTTTTATCTTACTGTCTCTTGTTTTAGACCATGAATTTCTGGGGCAGGTTCAGTGGGACTTTGATCTTTTAACAGTTATCATACACTTTGTTCTTTTGCTCTAAAATATAGAATCCTAGTATTTCAGGCCAGAAAGACTATCATTGGGAGATTCAGATTACTTGTGCTCATTTTGGCAGGGTCATCCTGGCAGTGGTCTAGTCTGCAGTAACAGGAGAGGACAACAGAGAAGTAGGAGGCTCGGAAGGGGGGGCCTTGAGCCGCCTTGCTGTGGCGCATCTCCCAGCCTTGGGGGAGGTTGTTCTTATTTTGGGTTTATTTATTTGTCTATCTTTCACAAATCCGAGGGTTGAACCCAGGGCCTTGTGCAGGCTGTGCAGGCGTTCTGTCGTCAGCTGCCGCCTAACTCTATGTTGTCCTTACTTTAGGGTTTTCTGTGCATAAAACCCTTGCTCTACTTTCTACCACTGTCCTGTAAGGCACTTGTGGTTATTTACAGAAGTGTCCCGTATTGCATGAGGCAAGTTCCAAGCTGATATACAATACAAAATCGTGTCTACTCAAAATTTCCCTTGAAAGATCCCTCAAGTTGCCCGTAAAGATTACTGTATGTGATATTGCACATTACTCAGGTAATGTGTAGTTATAAAGGTACAGTATCCAAAGTAATATAAAGGACAACTTATATGCATATAAAATATAGATTTATAGTGCTTTAAATGATGTAAAAGAGTATCTTTAATTTGTATAGATTTTTGAATAGTACCATTGGTTTTTTTTTTTAAAGAAAAGCATACTATATATTCTTGTGTGGGATCATTTTTAGGAAATTGAGTCTCAAAGTTTTAAAGATATGAAGCAGTGTAAACGTGACTTTTTGGAATTAGGAGTAAGATTAATTTATCCTAATTATTTTTAAAGTCAATTTTGGAAAGATAGTTATAATGTAATGTTGAATGCATTATTTTTAATCTAAGTGCCAGCCATAGCTTTGATACCAGATGGGAAGAGAGATGGGCGCTCAGCCTGGTAATTTGTTCTCATAAATACATAGAAAAGTTTATATTTTTTGTTTCTCTCTTGCCTATAGCTTGAGCTCCTGGGGATTTCATTCTCCAAAGATTTCAGAGGAGAGATCAGTTGGGCATTCTGGTCTTTCTTGTGCCTTCCTGGCAGCTTTTCTGAGCATCTGATATGCTGTGTTTAGACCTAACCTGTTTTAGTAGAAGTCTGATCCTGGGTTTGTCTAAGGCTAGCAAATTAGTTGTCAAACCAGCAAATTAAGTTCTTGTAAATGAAATCCTGTACTGTATTTTTTAATATCTAAGACACCCAAGTTCCTGAAGAACTTCTAGGAGTAAAGAACTGGTGTCCTAACAGTGGCCAGGAAGTGCTCTCTACCTTCATATTAGAGCCACATGCCCTCCATTGGTGCATGGAGCTACATAGAGACAGAAACTGCTTATCTTGAAAGGATTATGTGATGCAAAACTATTTAGACAAGGAAGAATATGGGCAGGCATGTGTTCTGAAAATACTGCTTGAGAGGGAATTCTGATGAAAAGATAGTTCTTTTTCCCCTCTCAATAATAGGATAGCTGTGGAAGTTCCTGAGTGATATTCTTACTTTACCAGAGAGAAGTCCTCACCCCTTGCCTTCATAGTGGCTTTGTGTCATGGGGATAAGGGCATCCATCTTCATTCAAAAAAATTAACATTGAAAAAATTTAGCCATTTTGATGCTGTGTACTTTTGGGAGGCTGTTCCTTTTGAAGACATCGTTACCATCTTGGTTATCTTGTAAAATCTGACTGTTGTCCTCCCTTTGGGGTGAAAGAAAGAGACATGAAAGGGAAAGGAGTGATTGGACATAACTCCTCTTTACTGAAAGGGGAGGGACTCAGAACTATAGTGTTGAAGTAACAAATCTTAGGAAGCTGGGCATGGCACACGCCTGGGATCTACACACTTGGAAGGCTGAGGGAGGAGAATCTTTGCCAGCTTGAGACCAGCCTGGGCTACAAAGTGAGCTCAAGGCCAGTTTGAACTGCACAGCAAGACCCTGTCTCAAAAAGACCAAAAAATAAATAAATAAAAAAGAAGCATTAGGAGATTACGTAAGACAACCAAGCCATTAGATGGAATGAGGAGGGCAGAAAAGCAAGAGGCCCGGTACTGCTACAGAGAGTTTGTATTTCCAGATTCCTTTGATTCTTCAAGTTTCTTTTTCTGTATTGCAGGTTAAAAATCTGAATGAACCCTTAGAGAAATCGCTTGGAAAGCCTACACTGTATACACTGCTGCTACTTTCTGGCAGCTAACCACATCTCCTTTTGCCATCTGAGGCTTTTCCCATCCTGGCTTTTGCCTCATGATTATTGTATGTGATGTGTGTTTTCAACCTCGTCTTTTTTAATTTTCTGTAGGATCCGGCTTTCCTGACCACTCCTGTCTTCCCGAGACACACCTCCTCGCTTTAATGACACCATTTTTCTGTTTTGTACGTTTTTCTGCTTTGTCTCTGACTCCTTTGGGGCCTTGTTTCCTTTATGAATCTGGGTTTTGAGGGGGACTCTCCTTTTGGGGTGCTGGTCTCATGAGAATCTTCACTGCCTCCATGGGTTCGGCCATCTTTTCTGAGCACAGGGCCCTCGCCTCTGTGTGCTGCCTTCCTGTTTTCTTTCTGGGTGTTACGCTGATGATAATCTGAAACTGAATTTGCTTTCTTTGAGCTCGGAGTCATTTCCCCCCCTCTCCTGCTGTGGTCGTTCTCTCAGTTTCCCACTCCTGAAACTACCGTGGCATCTTTTGCGCCTTCCCTTTTCAGAGTGTCTGAATTGTCTCTCATCCTTCTCTCTGCTTAGTTGTCATCCTGGCACCATCCTGCTTACGCTTTTCCGTTACTTTGTCTTAGGGTTACGACAGAGACTTTCTAACCGCTCATTTCTGGTCTCTGCAGTCCATGCAAGAAAGATGCTGGTAAGTTAAAAGACTCTGATAAAAAAACTCTGACTTCCAACAACTTTGATATTTTTCTCTGAAAAAAAATTATGATAGCATTTTTGACTACTTTCAGTTATCTGCTGTTCCTCTAAACAAAGCTCTCTGACACCAAATTCAGTCTCTTTGTTGTACACAATCACTGATGGGTTCACATTCCTACTGGTGTGACTTGTTAAGTCTTTTCCATCCTGTAAGAAGCTCTTACTGCTTTTGCCATAGCTATGTTTTATCCTTATTTCAAGGTTTCCTTCAATTTCGAGCTCTGCCACAAACTCCTCTTTGACCATGTCAGTAGTCGTGCTTGAACTTTGAGTGATCATTCCCTCCTTTGAATGTGTGACGTGCTAAAGGCATCACTCATTTTGTGCTATTGCTCATTTTTAAGGTACTTTTTTCTTCAACCAGAGCTCAACCTTCTTGAGTTTCGTATCTCTCAGTCTCTAAGTATAGCCTACACTGTCTTAGGTGCTTGTATTCTAATGATAATGACACCTTACAGTAATTCTAAAGATAAAGGTACCTGACAAATGAAAAGGAAATACAACTAGTATGACTTTATCTGTTACCACACATATCTGTTGGAAACTTGAAGAGCGCTGCACATTCTGTGCCTGTGTGCCGGGAGCTTGCAGAGTCTCCGGGGTCGCTCACTGAATCTTCACCGTCTTTTAGGCAGCAGTTGTTACCCTCAAGCTGAGACTACTGGGGTTAGACAACTGCCAGGTGGTAGAGGTAGGATCAAAGTATTTTTCTTATCTGCCCGATTGTAAACGCTGTCTTCTTCCTTCTGTCGTTTTGGTTTTTCTTTTTTTCTGTGGGTCAGTTGTTCTGTTTTGGAAAGGCATTCCCTACTAGCTCAGTTTCTAGCATTGTAGATTTTCTGTGACGAATGTATCAAGTTTATGGGTGTGACATTAAGTTGAGATAAAGTAAGTGATTTACACCATTAGCTTATATTTCTTTTCTTTTTTTTTTTTTTTCTCATTTTGCAGTTTATAGTTCATCCAGGGTCCTCTAAATAATGACCAAGAAAAGTGCAGGTTACATGCATAGAATTCTAAAGGTTATCCTAGGCAAGTAGTTTTCATCAGTTTGACAGGTGACTATTTCTGGTGTAAGGCAAAAGTTTTGAGACTTGGGGCTGGCTCCTCAGAGGAAGCAAGATAATATTCTTAAATTTAACTCAGTCTGCTTTTCAAAAGGTGTGCTATGGATTACAGTATGTGAAACATGCGTCTGTTTTCAAGCAAGAGAACACACGTACAGCTCAGTGGAAAACCAGACACAATCTGTAGTTTCTCTCCTTAATGGATCATGCAGTATAAAATGATAATAGTATTTAGTAAGTAAGAGTAAGGAGTAAGGAAATGTAAATGGATAATTTCATCTGCCTATGGGAAGAAATTGTGATTCATAGACTTGAAATTTAGATTAAGACATTCCTGGTTTGTACTCAGAGGAGATAATCATCAGATAAGTTATACAACACAACAAAATGTAGCTTACTGAAAATGTAGCAATATCATAGGAATGAATAAAAATAATCAATTTTTGCATAATGTCATCTCTATTCACACACACATATATATTATAAAATATTGTTTCTCTCACTCAATAAATACTGTGTAGAAATAATATGTACATGTATGTATATATCTATGGCAATATATTTTAGTTAAAAGATATATTATTTAAAAAGAAGTAACATTTTAGAATATGTTCAACATGAAGTCTTTGTAGATTTCTCATGTAAAAACATGGAGATTTTCTACTTTGAGAGCTTTATGAATCATATTGAAAAACAAAATAAATCTATTCTTAACAGGAAACACCGGCCTACCTGCCTTATCTCTTTCATTGTGGGGAACAGGAGTTGCATTATGTTATTTCTACCTATGCTGTCGTCTAGAGAAAGATGGTTTCATAAATCGAAAATATATTTCTTCAAGGATTAGATTAGACTTCTATTGTCAGTATAGAATCTAAATTTTTTTTTTTTTTTTTTTGTGGTACCGGGGATCAAACTCAGGACCTTGCACTTGCCAGGCAAGCGCTTATTCAACTGAGCTATATCCCCAGTCCGTCAGTATAGAATCTAAACTGAAAAACATTTTGGCTTAAATTGGGTAGAAGCTAGGGCTTTGAACGTTCAGATTTGTGTAATGCCTGTGACTTACTGTTCAGTTATTATGTGGTCTACCTTCAGCTGTTCTGTACTGTCTTGGTACCTTTTACAGGGTGGGCTCCTTGTAAATGTTTTTGAAATCAACTTTATGGAATTAAAGATCAGTACAATGAGTGTGTTTGGTAACTTTTCCATTTCTTGTAATGATTTAATCTAAATAATTTCTAAATATTTAAAAAAAAATTTATTTGTGATTAAAAGCCACACGACAAAACCGACCATCTTAACCATTTTAAGTATACAGTTCAGTAAAGCGTATTCATGTTATTATGGAAAATATGCCTAGGACCTCTTCACGTGGGAGGGCTGAGGAGCTCTGCCTATTAAACATTCCAAACTCTCTTCCTTTTGCCAGCCTTGGGTAATCACCGTTCTGCTCTCTGTTCTTATGAGTTTGACTACTTCAGATACTGCGTTCAGTGTCTCTCTTTAGGACTGGCGTTTTTCAGGTAATGTCCCTAAGAAATACCAATGTTGTTGCTTGTGACAGGATTTCCTTCAACATAAAGACCAAATAATACTCTGTTGTCTGTGTTTGTCACGTGTGTTTACCTGTTTATCCACTGGATATTTGAGTTGCTTCCATCTCTTGACTGTTACAAGTAGTGCCATGATTGTGAGTATTAAACTCTTGAGACTCTTGCTTCAGATCTTTTGGAAATATACCTGGATTTCTGGGTCAGATGGTAGTTTAGTCTTTAGTTGCTAAGGGACGGCCCATAGCAGTTGTGTCAGTGGTGCGTAGGCGTTCCCATTTCTCCGCAAACTTATTTTCTATTTTTTGTGTGCACTGTGATAACCATCCTAGTGATTATGAAATGATATCTCATTGTGGTTTTGACTTGTACTTTCTATAATTATTAGCACAGCTGAGCATTTTTTCTTGTGCTTTTTGGTCTTAGGTGTATTATTTTTGGAGAAATCTTACTCAAGTTCTTTGCCCATTTTCTATTGGGTGGTTTTTGTTTTTAAGTTATAGTTCTTCATATATTTGAATATTAACCTTTTATAATAAGTAATTTGCAAATATCCTCTCCTATTTTTCTAATATACTTTTAAACTTTTAATGTTGACATAATTTCAGACTTACAGAATAGTTGTGAGACTAATATGGGTTGAGAATCCCTTATCCAAAATACGTGGGGCAAAAATATTTGAGAATTTTGAAGTAGAATTTGAAATATTTGCATAGATAGTACCATTTGAACACACCTAATTTAGAAATTCAATATCTGACATTTTGATTGTCATATCAAAAAGTGCTTTTGGAACTTTAGATTTTTAGATTAGGGCTACTCAGCTTGAACTTTCATGTATCCTTTATTTACAATTATCCACTTTTTAAAAAAATATTTCTGGGTCACTTAACATTGTATTAAGACAACGCACAGTAAATTATTTGAGACAGCAGGAGAGATAACAATATAAACACAGCACCTGTCTGAATATGTAAACCAAATAAGAATGGTTAGAAAGTGACCAGTACAGATGAGAATAATGCAGATAAAATAAGAATAATACACGTGAGAACAAAAGTGGGAGGGCATCAAAAGCAACAGTAACTTGAATTAATTCGTTAGAATTGTCTTAGTAGGTCCCCCACCCCAAGGCCTCAGGAGAGTTGTGGCGGTGTTTGGAGCCATGTTGGTTATCAGAGCTATGAGGAATGGGAGGGACAGTTGTCCTGCTAGCCTCTAGTGGGTATAGGCCAGGAATGCTGCAAAACATCTTATAGTGCCTAGGACAGCCCCCTGTAATGAAGAATCAGCCAGTCCCAAATTTTAGTTATGCCAGGACTGAGAGACCTTGCCCTATCTAAGGAACTAGTTCTTGCAGAAAACTTGTCTTGAGAACTCTAAAGCCTTGGGATCTAGAAGTTCTCTCAAATCCATCTAAAGGTCTTGGATTACATGGTGAAGACCATACTTGTAAAGAATAAGGTATGAAAACTATGTTCTCTTTTTTTGGGTACATAACCCACAATAAGAAGGTTTAGTCGGGCCAACTTGCTCTAAATATTTTAGAATAAACAGTTTAAACATGCTTTTCCCAGTTTTATTTTGTGTGGTAGTCACTTGTAGCTAGTTTGTCCCTGTTACTGCGTTTTCTTTTTTGCTAGTTTCTGCTAAACAACAACAAGAACAAAACTACTCAAACTCTGAAAAAGCAAACGCCGTTATACAAAAGATCTTGAAGCACAGAGAAAGAAAGAAGTGATGTTGGGAAATGCGACTCAAATGGCTTCTTTTCAGTTCTCAGTTTACTGCGGAGAACCAGGTTATCCATTGTGCTTTATCACTGTGTCTAGTAGGCCGGGAAGGGAATGGAAATGCCTGGCTTTGAAATCCTGAAGACTAGTTCTGAATCCAGGGCCATTCATTACCAGCTGTCTAGCTTTGGGAAAGTAACTTTCACATTCTGAATTCAGAATCTTCTCTGCCGTAGGGGTGATAATCAATTTAACTCAGTGGTGAGGGGCAGTGGAGTACAGTAGCTAAGACTGTGTAGTCTCACATGTAATTGAGCTTCAAATCTAAACATCACTACTATTTAGTTGTGTGTCTTTTGGTAAGTTTCTCAACATTCTTTTGGTTTCTTTATCTGAAAATCAGAATGATTATGATAGTATTTACTTCATGATGTTACTTTGTTTTCTTTTTTTGTTTTTTGTTTTTTTCCATCATGTTATTTTGATATTAAATGAATTAACACATGCATGTAAAACACTGCCTGTTATGGCTGGCACATAGTAGGCAGTCATACATAGTAGCTGTTTTTATTGATTTTTTTGGTAAGTTTTCATGTTAACAGATTATTTCATATATTGCAAAGAGAAAGTATAAGATCAAATTGATTATTTGGGGTTTTTATTGGGTATTTGGACTTGAACTCAGGACCTTGCGCTTGCCAGACAGGCGCTTGTACTGCTGAGCTGTATCCCTGGCCCTATGGTACCTGTTTTTCAGATTAATTTGAGATAAAAGATGTAAAGAACTGTTCAGTGTTGAGCACATAGAATATACTTGATAGTTTTTAGATATTTAAATTTTAGTCGTATATAGTTTGTTATAACATAATACCATTATAACAAAATTTCTTTAGTCCCTAAAGTTATTATTCGTAGGAATTGATCTTAAATCTTGGGGATACAAAATGGAAAGTGGTTATTCTTTTGCTTTGTGTTTGTACCTGGGAATGACCCCATTAGATCCTTAATGTGCTTAAAGAATTATAGGTCTTGCCAAATTTCTCTGACATTACAAAAGGCTGCTAAAACAGCTGCTTCAGTGCATGGAGTGGTGGGGGAGGTTTGGATTGGAGGTAGTTACTCTACGGTCCATCTCATGGTGTGCCCACGGTAGAGAGGAAGTGAATAGCAGGAAATAGCATAAAGCTTGATTCTTTTAAAACTCTGTGAGTGTGTATTAGGTTGTGACTTTTCTTCTTGCCAACGTAAGGAATTTAGACTCAGTCCAAGGTCATGTGGTAGAGCCGAACATCAGGTTATACCAGCTCCTGCCAAGAATTGGGATGTAGACGGTGCCGTTTATAGGGTATACATGGCCTAAGCCTTTCTCCAAATACGAGGACGTAGTATCTTGCTTAAGGTAAAGCACTTGTAACAGAATTCAGTGCAGAACCCGGCACCTTCGTGCTTCATCCTTACCTGTCCTCGTCACTGGCACCGTCATCATCACTCGTGATGTTTTAGTTGAAGAAGTTAGTGAGACCTTCCCTGTCATCCAGAGAGGGCGAAGACTTCTATAGCTTGTGACTTTTCACAAAGTGAACACACTCGAGCAATCAACACAGCTCAAGAAATAACATTACCCGTGTCTCAGAAACCCTCTCGCCTAAGTTCTCTTCTTATCGCTGTCTCTTATTTTTTTAGGAAAAGCAGTTGTTTTTTTCTTTAATGACTTACAAAGCTTCTCGTGACTTCTTCTATACTCTTAAGAGCTCTGATGAGAGATACAGCCTTAAAGATGGCCTTACTATATGCTTGTATTTTCTTTTGCTTTAAAAGCATGTCTCTTGGAAAGGGATTTCAGTCCTGTATGTTGTTAAACTTGGACATGGATAGGCTGAGTGGTCTTGTGGGTCTTCCTTTCCGAGTAAGTAATGGATTCTTTGCTTTTGTTTTGTCTGTCTTATAGGAGCCCATTGACACCAGAATGTTGTCTGTTGTACTAAAAAGGAAATGGCTCAGCTGTACAGATCTCTTAGATGTCCTCTCTAGAAAGCATTTCATGGTCAACAGAGCCCAACACATGAAAGAGAGTCTGTGCCAGGGGGAGTGCACATGCTGGGTGCACTTATCTGCTGGAATAGAAGGAGGGGATTAGGCCAGAGGACTGGCAACTTCCAGAAGTAATGGACTGCTGCGGTGGTGTTTTCACCCTGCTTTTGTCTGGGCATGTTTACAAAGCTAATAGTAATTTTTCAGAAGGCAACCTGTCAGATGAAGAATAAAGAGTTGGAGGTTGAATTTGAGGGCTTTTGTATTTTTATTTTTAAAACAGAAGTAAAGAACACATTAATTCTGAACCCCCTGGGAATTGCCTTGCCTGTGTGCCTTACTTAACTTCCTGTGCTCTCTGTTGCTGGACTAAAATACTGTACATGCATTTCAAGAATGTTATTTTCATTTTTTGTCTAGTATTTTATTTTTTTGTATGTATTTATTTAGTTTTGTAAAAATTAGGTATTGATATATAGTTGGGGTACCAGATAATTTGCCCTTTTATAAGTGTACAGTTTATGGGTGTTTAGCATATTCATGAAGTTGTGGAACTGTCACCAGTCTCTTGTTCTAGGGTGGTTTCTTCACTCTCAGCAGAAACTCTATACTAATTAGCAGTCACTTTCCTCATTCTACTCATTTCATTTTGCCATATAAATGGTATTATCTCTGATTCATAGATGTCTTTCTTTCATAGGTTGCTGTGACAGTCTTTTGAACTTTTGCATGGAAATTTGTCTCATTGAATTTATGCTGTAACATTAATTTGGGGATGTACTTTTCAGCACTGCAACAAACACCATGCTGACAGAAACTGTTACAATATGTAATCACTTATCAAAGTCTAAGTGCATATGCACACCAGTGTGGTTTGCACACAACTTGAGTGTGGTGAAGAATTGACTCAGTGCCAGAGTTGGTCTGTGCTCTCAGAGTTTGATGGGCATCCATTCTGGTCTGTGTGGAAAGGTTTGTATTTATTTCTTAAACTAGTTTTTGAAAAAAATGTATAAAATGTGTTTATAGGCTCAGATGATTTCTAAAGAACTAGAACTTATTGTTTTTAAACTAATATGATTGACTATTAAAAATTCAATTTAGATTTTAAAAATCTTTTGACCATATGCTTTATTTCAAAAGTAATGTATAAAAATTGAAAACATTTTTAAACATGTAGAGCTAGAAGAATTGTCAAGTTAAAAAAGAGCTCTTTGTCATCCTACCTTTTATATTATAGTTGAACATTTCAACTATTTTTATGCTTAATCCTATGACCCGCTGAACCTTTACTTGATTTTTAAGTATACTTCAAAAATGCTTATTGAATTGTGTCATTCTGTAATTTAATATTGTTTACAGTAGATAGAAAGCTTTAAAATTTTACTTTTCAAATTCTGATTGTTAAGAACAACCAGTGATCTTTCTAAAAAATTACTTGGATTTTTTCCATGGACCAGTGGAACTTGAGAGCACCTATGGAAATTCGCATAATTCAGGAGTTGGGCCTGTTATTCATTTAAAGAAGGTTACTTGAGTCTAGAACCCATTAAAAACACCTCCTTCTTCAGAGCAGCTTTTGTAGGAAGGCTTCAGAACCAAATGACCTTAACATTCACATATACATTTTTTCAGGCATATTTCATTATGGTGATGCTGCCCGGAGTTCAATTGTATTTGCATGTTTTAAAAGTTAGTCTCAGGAAGAGAAATACTATTACCTTATACTGTGTGTAGAGATTAAATTAATAGAAACACCAAAATTCTGTGGCTGAAGAAAATTGGATGCACTATAAAAATAAGTAGTCACCATATCTACTTCTTGGCATGAAATATCTGTACTTTTCCTCTCTTGAGTCCCAGTTTCGTATACTCTTGGAATTTTCCAACTTTAGAACTGTATTGTAAGGAGTCATGTATTAGGCTGAAGAAATATTTTACAGGTGAACAAGATGGTTCTAGTGGTGTTTGAACATACTGGCTTGATTACTTTTCTCTTGTTGCTGAGACAAAATACCCAACACCCAAAGTTAAGGAAGGAAGGAAAGGTTTATTTAGCTTACAGTTTGTGGAGGTTTCAGTCCATGCTTAACTGGCTCAGAGGCAGAGTGGCACATGGCAGAGGGTGAACTTTCATGGCAGCACAGCACAGCAAAAAGCAACCAGGAAAAGGGAGGAAAGGCTGCAAGCAGCGTCTTTTTCTCCTGTACATTATACGCAGGGGGCGTGTAGTTCTCACACAATCTCCAAGCCCTCCTCTTCCACAGGCTTAGGATGTGTACAACCTAAGCACCCTGGCTTCCTGCTGAATCACTCAGCCAAACCTCTAGACTCCCCAAGTTGACACAATGTATCAACCATAATGCATACCAAAAAAGAAAAAAAAGGATTTGGAAGACAATTGAAAGTTAAGTTTTAAACCAAAAGTATCTAGGTAGATAATATTGTACTTGAACTGCTATTTGAACAACTTAGATTCAGCTATTGCTTGAAACTAATAATTTTTTTTCGAACTTGGAGTCTTGCGCTTGCCAGGCAGGCGCTTATGCTGGTGAGCTATATTTCCTGCTTAATAATGGTTTTAACACTTTAAAAAATGTAATAATGTTTTTATTCTGCTAGGTTACCTATAGCAAGTTAATAATTTCAGAGTACTTAATACTGCTATTGTTGCTTTGAAAGCACTTATGTATCTATCCCTGCATATCAGTATCTAAATATAGGTACCCATATTCAGATATGTTTCTGCTGCTTTATCTTTGTGCATGGGATTGAACCCAGGCCTGCAGGCTGAGCACACGTCCCACTGCTGAGTTCCCTCCCACTTCTCCACAGAAAAAGAAAGTTTAATTCTATTCTCATCTACCATATTGTTTCATTCACATATAGTGTCATTCACTGGAGTTACGTGGTTGGTGGAATGTGACTTGATACTGACAGTGGATGGCAAAGTTTTGTGCAGAGACAAGCAAATAGTCGTTTACTGTATGAATAGTTAATAAGAGTATCTTGCAGAAAACATGAGAGCTTCTGTGGATATTAGATAGCACTTGCTCTTGAAAGAGAAAATGGAAAAAAAAGCCACACTGTAAAATAAAGTCAGGTTAGTGTGCTGTGTTTTCCCAGTAAAAGGAAAGGAATTTATATACAGCAAAGCTTACCTTTCAACAACCCGTAAAATGTTGGATTTAACACCTACTGAATGGTTTTAAAAAATATTTTTGTTTTTCTGTTCACATGCTGTCTTGCCCAAAGACAAATTTATTTCTTTGTATAATCACACTGTCAATCTTAGCAAGTTTTTATTATGTTCTTACTATATAGTGAGCACTGAAGTTTTTAATAGATTAATGAGTAGTTGGTTGGTTGAAAGTAAAGTACTTCTTTTATTTAGCCCAGATGAACTTTACCAGTTGAAGAAAGGTGTGTTGATCAACAAGGTAGAATTTGAAAGATAACTGTGATTGGGAAAGGGTATAGGTGAAGAAACCACGCTGACTAGTATATCTAGCTCTGTGGTTCTGATGGTTACTGGGAACTTTCTAGGCCTTTGGCACAATTAATATGTTGTTTCTCGTATTTGAAGACTAATACTGGGGAGTACGTTTGTCGTACTCTGTACATTTTTCTTTTCTTTTCTAATAAGGATTTATAGTGTTTACTGCAGCGCTCTTAACTTCTGTGTGAGGAGTTAAAAACCTGTGGTTAAATCATTAGAATTATGTTTAGTAGTCTAAGTATCCACATTTTTATAGGAAAGAATTTTAAAAGTTTATTTCCTGGGTATTAGAAAATTATCAATTTTTCTAAGTAAAATTATAAAGGTAAATGTAATCTTCATAAGAATACCAACAAAATTTAATTCTTATTTTGTGCAAACAGATTCTAAACATCAAATTTAAAAAGAACATTGTAAAAGAGCCAGGAACATTTTAGGTTTTGAAACATAAAAGTTATAGTAATCAAAATAGCTTGCTTTACCCAAGTTTATAGCAGCACAATTTATAACAGCCAGTTCCTAGAAACAGTGTACATGTCCATCAGCAGATGACTGGATAAAGTGTATTTCTACATAGTGGAGCATTACTCTGTCATAAAAAAAGATAAATCAGGCATTTGTAGGCAAATGGATACAACTCGAGAATAACATGTTAAGTGAAATAAGACACCCAAGCTTAAATATCAAGTGGCTTCTCTTTTATAAAAAACTCAAAATATATATAATTAAAGAGCAAAATAGAAGACACACAAATAGGAAGTAGGGAGAAGTCCAAATAACTTCCCAAATTACCTCCCCTGTTGCTTCAGAAATACTTTATTGTGTCAGCTAATTTGTTTCATTTATCCTGCTAGCATTTTCGTAGTTCACTGAAGAGAAAGTTTTATGGCTTCATTTATTTTTTCTTTTCTTTGTGAGAGTTTTTTATCTGTGGCTTGTACTCTGAGTAACATTTTTGCTGTTCTTTTAAGATTGTGCTACACAGTGTACTAACTATTGTTTTCTCTATTTTACAAGATTTTGTTTTATTTTTTCATAGAAGAGAGCTTTTTATATTTTCATTATTAATATCTATTTGTATACATTTGATAGAACCTAGACCCACACGGAGCCAGACCAGACCTGACAAGAGAGGAGTCTTTACTGGGGGGGAGTGGATGGAGTCGCAGGCTGCCTAGCGGACCAAGGCCCACGAGCTGAGCACAGCGTGGGCTTTTAAACTCTTTTTTAGGGTTGGCGTCCTCGGGCCAGAGCAGCCCGATGGGGGTTGGGGTGGGGTGTGGTGCCCGCGGTCAGAGCAGCCTCAGCGGGGGATGGTGGGCCAGAGGAGCCTGAGCAAGGTGAGGTCCTGAGGTCGTCAGGGTCCTGCCAAGGCGGGTGAAGGTGGGGTTGGCTTCTGTGGCCGAGGGGAGCTGAAGAGGAACAGGTGAGGGAAGGAGAGAAATACCGAGTTAAAGTTTTCCCGCGAGGGGGCTGGATGCCTGTGACTTACTAACCTTAAAATTATAAAAAGCCAGCTTGCTTGTACTGGGTGTATGAAGAGAAATGAAATAGAAAAGAAGTCCAGGAATAGATTCTACTTAAAAGAATATATTGTACAAAACTACTGCAGTTGACACAGCTGGAAAAAAGATGTGTTACTCTGGTAAAGTAGGGGGAAAAAACCGCACTTCTTGGTTTTGATTGATCAGAGGTAAAAATAATGCATTAGAGACTGAGTGTGATGACCCATGCCTGTAATCCTACCACTTAGGAGGCTGAGGCAGAGGGATCATTGCTGGTTTGAGGTCAGCCTGGGTTACAAAGTGAGCTCATGGCCAGCCTGAACTGCAAAGTGAGACCCTGTCTCAAAATGACAAAAAAAGAAAGAAAGAAAAATAATTCATCAGGATACTATGTTGTTGGAGAGCACTACAGAGTGGCTCTGAGCAGGATTTAGTATTAATCAATAGGCTTTTCATGTTCACTTGTGAATCTGTCCAAGGTGGAGGCTCCTTATCTGGAAATGGCAGACTCATAGTAAGTGAACCTCTGTGAGTCACTAATCCCTACTAGAACCTGTAGAGGTGGATGAAGCCAGAAAGCCTCAAAGGACAAGATCACAGCCAAGGACACCTGGGTCACATCTCAACTAGATGAAGACTGTAGCCTCAGGCACCTCATTCTTCAGTGGATTAACTTCCTACCTTACTTAGAGAAGTCCTTGAGGGGTTCTGCCCTTCTTGAGTACACTTCTCCCTTTTTCTGAAACCAAATAAGTATGGGTAACCCAGAGAAGGTTGTGGTCTTAGCCTAGAGAGAATCTTGAGTTCTGTGAGAGGGCTTTGATCCTCCTGGGGCCCTGAAATCATTCCATTTGCCTCTTTTTGTTTAGCCTTCGATGTACACTGATTCAGGAGACTTCGGACCTGATCAGCCCGCATTAACTAAGGGATATTATTAACCCCGTACAGGATAACCTTTATCATTTATAAATGTGAAAGTGCTTTCAAAGTTACAACACAAAATCTCAGAACAATAAAATAGAAAAAGGAAAAAAGTGTGCTAAAAGTAAAAAAAAAAAAAATGACAAACTACAAAATATGTTAGCAGCTGTCTTGGTTACTTTTCTTGTTGCTGAGACAAAACACCCAGCACCCAAAGCTAAAAGAAGGAGGTTTATTTAGCTCACAGTGTGTGTAGGTTTCAGTCCAAAGTCAGCTGGCTGTAAGGCAGGGTGGCCCAGCGGTGAGGCATCACAGAGACACCTTTCATGGAAGGGCGGGCAGAAGGCAGCCAAGCAGCAAAGCAGTGACTTAACAGCGAGCCACAGCAGGAGGATGCCTGCCATTTTTATGTCCATCCAGGCGGCCTGCCATTTGGGTGGTGCCCCTCCCTCAGCGTGAGCCCTCTGTTATCCACACCCAGAACTGTGCTAAAGTGACCAGGGGGCCAATTAGTAATCCTGTCCCTTTGACCCCGTCATGACACAACCGAATCCCAGCATCGCACACCCTGCATCCAGCTGCGTCCCAGAGCTCCCGCCTGTGAGCCCACGAGGATTGGGGCACCTGGACATGGGCCGCACAGGAGCACGGACGGCAGGGGTGCGTTTGCTTTATATGGGTAAAACATTTACAAGCTGATCAGAGAAAGATCAATACCACAATAGCAAAATGATCAACAGACATGACGAAGTGTTCACAAAATTAAAATATTAACAAATAATTTTTTAAACTTTAAGATAAACTTACTGGAGTTCTAAACTTCATGTGGATCTTTTATATATGTTATTAAACTTATTTATAGGAATGTTTTTTAGTTATTTGTTTTACAAATGAGATCTTTTGTGGCATAATGTTTTTCAGTTGTTTTTAAAAATGTCTAGAAAGAAAAACTACTGTACTGAATCTTGCTATTTGTAATAGTTTTTCCAATTCCATAGGTTTTCTTGTTATACAATTACATTAGCTATAAACACTGATAATTTTATCTCTTTTTATGTTTGTGCCTCTTATTTTTTCTTTCTTAGTTTCATTGACTTATACTTCTATAAGTGTTAAAAATAATGGTGCTAAAGCACAGCCTTATTTTGTTTCAGTGTGTAATAGGTCTTTTTCTAGAATTTTTTTGTGTTTTTTTGAGACAAGGTCTCGCCTGTAATCCAGGCTGGTCTTGAACTCACTTTTGTAGCCCAGGCTGGCCTTGAACTTGCAGTGATCCTCCTGCCTTAGCTTTCTGCGAGCTGGGATCACAGGCGTGTGCTACTACACCTGGTTATGTACCTAGAATTTCATCTTAATATATAGTTTATTATGTTAAGAAATAATATATATTATTTTGTTAGGAATTTTGATAATTAAAATTTATGTTGAATTTCGTCAAATGTGTTTTCAAATTTATAAACATTTTTCTCCTTTCACCTGTTAGTTGTGTAAACTACATTGATAGATGTAATATCAAACTATGTTCTACCAATATGAGCTTTATGTGATCATGCACAACTATTGATAGGTTTGTTTATCAGTATTTTCGTCAGGTTTCTGCACTGACGTTTAGGTTAGTACCAATGTGATACTCATTAATGGAGCGGGTCTTTTTTATCTTTTTGAAACTATTTGTATCAGTGCTATTCTGTCACTACTAGAAGAATTTTAAATCTGTAGTTTTTATTCCCAAATATTTAAAAACCATTGGAATTACCTATTTCTACAAAGATTTGGTAGAATTCACCTGTGTAACTTTCTGTGTCTGGTACTTTGGGAGACAGGCCTTTTACATCTTTTTAGTTTCCTGAACTATTATTAACCTGTTTGGATGAAATTTATACTAATGGATATTATAACATTTGTATGTCTGACAGTTTTGTTTGAGTGTACATAATCATTTTAACAATTTTACTAATATTTTTGTTCCTCTGCACCGCCTTAGAAATTAAGCATGCTTTTTGTAAGTAGAATGTAAAGTGTTTTATCAGTAAATGTGTAGCACATTTTTTTACAGGTAAGTTGTACGCAGATATATAACAGGAGGAGGTAAGTAGGGGAAGGCAACCTGGCCTGGCAGGAGGCAGCCAACCCAGGGCACCGAGCAGCTTTGCGGGGTCTCTGCCCACGCCGGGGGTCACTTCGGGGAACATGGCCTTCGGAAAGCAGAGGCTGTGAGGGAGGCTGTGATGTTGCTGAAGTGCTCTGAAGGCGCCTCACTGCCCTGAGAGCGTGCTGAGGCTCCACTGCTGCCCCTGCCCTGTGCCTGCGGGTCTTGTTGGAGCTGGGGCAGTGGCAGAGCCAGCTGGGGGGAAGTCACAGAGGCGGGGCAGAGGCTGCCGTCTGGAGACCAGTCGCACTGGCTCCCTAAGTCAGTGTTTTCTTTTACCCCCCAATCAGGTTTTATGGGCACATTTTGGATGTACATAATGATCACATTCATCATAGGGAATTTGTATCTGTACACGGCGTATCTCTCTTCTTTTTCCCATTCCCCCTCCCTTCAATCCTTGTTCCCCTCATTTATGAAAGCTTTGTGTTCTGTTTTTTTTTCTGTTTGCTTTTTTTCTTGTCCCTTCCTTCCTATTTTTCCCCTCTCCATTGTTCCTCTTCCCATTTGAACATTTTCTTCCCATTTCTCAATGTCTATTATACATTTTATTATATTTTATTTTTTGAGACAAGGTCTCAGTATGCAATTCCGGTTGGCCTTGAGCTCACTGTAGCCCAAGCTCGTCTCGAACTCGCAATGATCCTCCTGCCTCATCCTCCCGAGTGCTGGGATTAGAGATGCGAGCCACCACGCCTGGTTTATTATACATTTTAGTCCTTATTTATTCCTTGGCTTTCTCATACCACAGAAACAATGTTGTATTTACACATATGTGTCTAATTTATTTCACTTCAGAGTATGGTA
Source organism: Dinomys branickii (assembly GCA_004027595.1). Taxonomy (NCBI): domain Eukaryota; kingdom Metazoa; phylum Chordata; class Mammalia; order Rodentia; family Dinomyidae; genus Dinomys; species Dinomys branickii. Next base: position 60,696 of record PVLD010003812.1, on the reverse strand, counting down.
TCAAGGTGCATCCATTTACCTAGAAATGTCTTGAGCTTATCCTTCCTTATGGCCGGGAAGTACTCATTGTATAAAAACCTGACATCTTTATCCATTCACTGACTGATGGGCATTTGGCCTGTTTCCACAATTTGACTACTACACACTGTGCCACCATAAGCATGGGTAAGCATATGTCACTGTGGCCTGATACTTTTAACTTATTTGGAAGATTCCAAGAAGGGGAATAGCTGGGTTGAATGGCACCTCTAGTTCTAGTTTTTTGAGCAATCTCCACGCTGATTTCCACAGTGATGGCACCAGTCTACACTCCCACCAACAGTGGAGAACGGTTCCTTTTCCCCTGCAGCCTCTCCAGCATTTATTATTGGTTGTTTTCTTGATAATGGCCATTCTTTCTAGAGTGAGGTGGAATTTCAGCATTGTTTTAATTTGCATCTCTTGAATGACCAGTGAAGTTGAACAGTTTTTCATGCATTTATTTGCTGTTTGTACTTTTTCATCTGAGAAGTGTTTATTCATCTCAGATGCCCATTTTTGGATTGGGTCTTTAAATTGGGGGGTGTCTGATGTTTTTGAGTTCTTTATATATTCCGGATAATAATCCTTTGAGGAACATCTGACAAAATTTTTTTCTCACACTGTGAGTTTCTCATTCTCTACTCTTGGTGGTTTCTCTTGCTGTGCAAAGGCTTTTAATAAGATGAGATCCCAGTGGTTGGTCCTTTGTGATAGTTCCTTAAGATCAGGGTTTTACTCATAAAAGTCTTTGCCTACACCGGTGTCTTTAAGAGTTCTGCCTATTTTATCTTCCAGCAGATTTAATGTTTCTGTCTTAATATTTAGATATCTGATCCATTTTGATTTGAATTTAGGGTCAGTGTTTACACTTACATATGTGACAACTTCCATATTTTCTCACTGATGTTTGTGTCAAAGTGTGTATATTTAACTTGGGAAGGAAATTGGTGAGGATTATGTTAGGTTTGCATTTGTATAGTTTTCATAGAGAATTCTAGGTTATTTCTTTTAAGTGATGTTTTAGTTTCATTAGAAGTATGTATTTTGGCTAGTAGAGATACTCAGGAGACCTGAGCCTGTAAGCATTCTCACTAGCTCACGGTATTTTCATTTGTTGGTCTAGCTTGACTAGCACAACTCTTACCTTCTTATACTTACCTATGTGAAGTTGTCACATAGGTAAGTGTAAACACTGACCCTAAACTCAAATCGAAATGGGTTAGAGATATAAATATTAAAACAGAAACATTAAATCTGCTGAAAGATAGAATAGGCAGAACTCTTGAAGACACCGGTGTAGGCAAAGACTTTATGAACAAAACCCTGATCTTCCAGGAACTGTTGCAAAGGTCAAAGCGGTGTCACTGCACTTGACATTGTGTCTGACTTCCAGTTGTCATGAGACCATTTAAGGAAGAATGTCAGAAAATGAACATTTTCGTTTATAAATCAAAGGCATGGAAAGCCAGATGTGGTGAAGCATGCCTATAATCCCATCTACTCAGGAGGCTGAGGCAGGAGGATCTCAAGATTGAGGTAAATTTGGGCACCTTAGTGAGACCTCAGTGGAAAAAAAGGTGTAGGGGTCTAGCTTAACAGCAGGGTGGTGCTTGCTTTGGCAGCACATACACTAAAATAGTCAGGCACCCCTAGTTATCCCCACCACACAGAAAGGGAGTGGGAAGGGCACAGTTGTATTTGGTTAGATGTGAGGTTGTGTCACTTTTGCTATTGAGCTACTTACTGAATCTCTCCTAACCTCTGACTCCTCATCTTTATAATAAATAGTCCTAATAATAAGTACCTTGCAGAATTTTGTGAAGACTTAGTGGGATAATGTATCCAACGTGGAGCCTAATTAAGATTTAATAAATTTCTTAATAATGCCAAGTACCTCCCCCCAAATTTCTTAATTTCAAATTTCTATTTTTTTCTTAATAGCTTGCATTTTAGTCTTAATGCATCGTTTTCTTTAAGTCTAGTTCCATGTCATTTATTTGTTCTTTCACTCAAAGGCTCCCTGTTGGTACTTACTCTGTGTTAGGTGCTGTCCTAGGGGCTGGGATTAGAATAACCATCAAGACAGGCAGTGTCGCTGTGCTTGTGAAACCTGCCTTCTAGTAGGTAGGGAAAAAGAGGTAAAAACAGATTAAACTGGGAAATATCAAGTGGTGATTAGCAGTATGGTGAAAAATACAAATAAGTATAGACTGAGAAGGGCGCTTCTTTAGGTTGAGGCCTCTTTGATTCAGTGACATTTTACTGAGACCTCAGTAATAAGAAGGAGCTAGCTATTCTAGCTGTGCTGAGAACTGGAGGAAACACTTCAACAAGAGGGATCAGCTATTTCAGAGGAGGCAAATTGGAGTTTGTTCTAGAAAGAGAAGGATAGCTACTTATTTATTTTTGTTTGAGACAGGGTCTTACTACGTAGTTTAGGCTGGCCTTGAGCCTACTATGGAACCCAGGTTGGCCTCAGACTTGCAGTGGCCCTCCTGCTCAGCCTCTCCAGTGCTGGAATTATAGCTGTAAGCCTCCACACCTAGCTAGGATGGAGCTGTTTAAACAAGAGCCAGATCTTGAGTGATCTCATAGGCTAGCTTCAGGAGTTTGATGTAGCAAGTTTGGACTTTCTAAAGAAGTATGGGTGCATGTTAATTTATGACTGAAATGTTGTGCTAATAGTCTAGTGTTGGTGAGTTCTTGGATAATTTTCACAGTACTAATAACCTTTGGGGTAGACTGAGAATTGAAGCCTTATTTTACATGGTAAAGTGGATTAAAACTCAAGGTGAGGCCTAGGACACGTAAATACCTTTTCCATTAGCTTTTGAGAGCTGATTAAAATCATAAGTTCATATAATTAACTTTTTTATCAAATTCACTTTAAATGTTTATTTGGGTCAGACTCACAGTTGCCATTTAAACTTTCCAAATTGATTTTGGTACATTCTGAAAATTGTTTTCTAAGTTACAATTTGATCCATCAAAATACAGGGTCACAGCTCTGGTATACTTTTTCGAGGGACTGAAAAGATGAACTGTTTAACAAATTTTTTTTTTTTTTTAACAAATTTCTAATGAATATATAAAAGGAAACAAATCAATTCAATGTTCTTTATTATCTAGTCCTTTACATTCACTTTAAATCATTGAAAAAATGCAAAATTTACCCCCACATTTACCAATCCCTATGTTTTTAATGCAAAGTACATTCATTGTATATTATATCCTGAGTTATATATGTGTAGCACAATGATTTTTTACAACATTCCTTACGGACTTTTGAGAGATTTACACAATACAGAAAGGCATCCATAGGAATTTAGATACACACACAAAAAAGAGAACAACTAGGAAATAAGTCAATGACCTTTAATGTAAATCAAAGGGAAGCTCATGGTCAAATTTCTATCTTAAAAGGTATAAAAACAGTAAATATAATCATTTTATGCTATTTTTGCAGCCTTTATTATTATTCTTTTATAGTTATAATAAAGCTAAGCTCATTTGTTCAGCAAATAAACTTTAGAAAAATAATAATCTGTGCTATTTTCTGAATTAAAAATTACACAGCAAGAAGGCCTGCACCAGGGCTCTGCTGCACCAGACCTTCTGCCATGGTGGGAGGCTGGCCTGTGGTGCCACCTGAGCAGCGCAGCGTTTCAGCAGAACTCTTCTCCTTCAGTAAGGCCTGTGCCTGGGCTCTGCTACCCCAGACCTTCCATCAGGGAGAGGGCCTGGCCTGGGGCACCACCTGAACACCGTTTGTGTGGAACTCTTCTCGGGTAAGGCCTGCACCTGTGCTGTGCTCCATGCCTTCGAGTTAGGAAGGAGCTCAGATTGGGAGGGCCCATCCCTGTTGGTGGTTGAGACCTCCAGTGTGGAAATAGCCTCAGGCTCTGTGGTCCTTGGGGTTGGGAGGAGAGGTCTGCTCTCTCCTGACCAGCTACCTGAGGATCCCAAAGCAGCGGCCCCTGCCTAACCACCATTGGCTTCAAGGCTGAGACCTGCACGCTTCCTGTCCATGGTCTGGAGACCCTGGCACAAAAGCCCAGCACTCCCCACCATCACAGGTGTAGTCTGAGCCATGCACCCCAACAATTGCCTGGGGTTCCTGGGCCCAGTGGTCCACAATCTGCCACCACCTTGGGATTAGTTTGATAGCCAGGTCAACTAGGGTCCTTAGAGTCCTTTGTGAGCTGCCTGGGTAGTTTGTAGCTCAGCACTTGTCATCTGATATTCAAAATGACAACACATAGGAGAAAAATGCAGTCTCACAACACAACTCCACCCAGAACAAGTACAGGACACAATGACATAGGAGAACTAGGGAGCCACATAGTTAAAATTTCTGAAATGATCACATGTGAAGTAAAGAAATAACTCCATCAGGCCATAGAAGAGATTAAATCAGAAATAATCTCTCAGGCAAAAAATGAAATGAAAATAATAATGGAAGAAATGCTACACACATACAGAGAAGAAACAGATAAAAGACTAGAAGATCAAAGGCAAGAAATGGAAATGTTACATGAGCAATTTAGGAATGAATTAGAATGCATGAAACAGACTCAAAGAGATTTCCAAGAAATGAAAACTTCCATTGAAAGCTTGCAAAACCATTTGAATGAATCCGAAGATAGAATTTCAGATCTTGAAGACGGCATGACAGCTAATGTTGTGAAAGGAAGGCTCTCCTAAAGTCATCAAGGAACCAGGAAAAATCAATCCAACAGCTGCAAGACGAAGCAAAGAGAAATAATGTCCAAGTAATAGGAATCAATGAAACAGCAACACAAATGATATAAAAAGAATATTTGGAGAAATGATAGGAGAAAATTTCCCAAGCACGGTAAAAGATACTGATGTGCAGGTAAATGAGGCATACAGAACTCCAATGAGCCACAACCCAAATAAAACCACACCCAGACATATAATAGTCAAGATCCCAGATATGCAGCAAAAGAACACAATATTAAAAGCTGCTAGAGAAAAGAAACAGATCACCTATAAAGGAAAACCCGTCAGAATCACAGCAGACTTAACAGAAACCACGAAATCAAGAAGAGCTTGGCGCAAGATATTACAGATTCTGAGACAAAACAGCTTCCAACCCAGACTGATGCATCCTGCAAAACTATCCTTCAACTTCAAGGGAGAAATAAAATATTTCCATGACAAAGAACAACTGAAGAACTTCATGAGTGCCAAACCAACATTACAAAGAGTACTGAAAGATATTCTAGACAGAGAAAAAAGAGACCACAATCTCAAGAACAACAATAGAAAGGAAGCTTTAAGCAGAACAAGCAATTAAACAGATAGCAAAAGTAGGAGAGTAACAGCAAGCAAACAGCATGACAAGAATAAGCCAACATATAACAGTTATAACCATTAATGTAAATGGCCTCAATTCACCAGTCAAAAGAAATAGACTGGCAGAGTGGATTAAGAGACAAAATCCCACAATATGCTGAATGCAGGAAACACACTTTACTCAAAAGGAAATCCACAGACTGAAAGTCAAAGGATGGAAAACAATTCTTCATGCAACAGGTTCCCAGAAAAAAGCAGAGGTATCTGTTATATTTGCAGACAATGTAAACCTCAAACTGATAACAATCAAAAGAGACAAAGAAGGCCACTATAGACTAGTTAGGGGAAAGCTGCAAGAGGAAGAGATAACAATCCTAAGCGTGTACACACCAAATACTGGAGCACCAAACTATGTAAGGCAAATCTGAACGGACATAAAAAACTAAATAATAACACTATTGTAATAGGGGACCTAAACACCCCTTTGATGCAGAGAGACAGGTCAACTGGACTAAAACTCAGCAAAGAAATAACAGACCTGAACCAAATGTGTCAACAAATGGACTTAGTAGATGTATACAGAGTGTTCCACCCCAGAACATCAGAATACACATTTTTCTCAGCTGCACATGGGAGTCTTTCTAAAATGGACCACATTCTAGCCCATAGGGCATACCTACCTAAGTGGAAAAGAATTGAAATTATCCCCTGCATATTATCTGACCACAGTGCAATGAAATTGGAAATTAATGACAAAGGGAATTCCAAAAACTCCATAAAAACTTGGAAATTAGACAACAATCTCCTGAGTAACCAATGGGTCACAGAAGAAATTAAAGAAGAAATTGAAAAATACCTACAAACAAATGAAAATACAAATACAACTTACAGGAATCTGTGGGACACAATGAAAGCAGTCTTCAGAGCGACATTTATAGCAGTGAACTCACACATAAAGACAACAGAAAGAGAGCAAATAAATAGCCTAATGTTGCACCTCAAACTTTCAGAAAAAGAAGAATAAGTCAAACCCAAAGCCCAAAGCAGGGAGGAGATTATAAAGCTTTGGGCAGAAATTAATGTGATTGAGACAAAGAAAACTCTTCAAAAAATAAATGAATCAAACAGTTGGTTCTTTGAAAGAATAAATAAAATCGATAAGCCTCTAGTCAACCTTATCAAAAAAACAAAGGAAAGAACTCAAATTCATGAAATAAAGAATGAAAAAGAGGAAATCACTATAGGTCCTATAGAAATTCAAAAGATCATTAATACGTATTTTGAGAATCTTTACTCCCATAGGATAGAAAACTCAGAAGAAATGGACAGATTCCTAGAAATGTACAAATTACCAAAGTTGAACCAGGGAGATATAAAAACCCTGAACAACCCAATATCAATTAATGAGATTGAAAATGTCATTAAAAACTCACAGACAAAGAAAAGCCCAGGCCCTGATGAATTCACAGCAAAATTTTATAAAACATTTAGTGAAGATTTAATGTCAACACCCCTCAGACTTCTCAAAGAAATTGAAAAGAAAGCAATTCTTCCTAACTCATTTCTGGAGGCAGGTATTATACTCATACCAAAACCTGAGAAAGACCCAACCAAGAAAGCACTATAGGCCAATCTCCCTAATGAACATAGATGCCAAGATACTCCATAAAATACTAGCAAATAGAATGAAGCGAATCATAAGAAAAATTATATACCATGACCAGGTTGGATTTATTCCAGGGATGCAGGGATGGTTCAATATTCTCAAATCAATTAATGTAATACACCATATCAGTAGAGCCAACGACAAAACCACATGATCATCTCAATAGATGCAGAAAAGGCTTTTGATAAAGTCCAACATGCGTTCATGTTAAAAATTCTAGAAAAAATAGGAATAGATGGCCTTTACCTCAATCTGATCAAAGCCATCTATGACAAACCAACAGCCAACATCATACTAAATGGACAAAAACTCAAAGCTTTCACTTTAAACTCAGGAACAAGACAAGGATGTCCACTGTCACCACTACTGTTCAACATAGTTTTGGAAGCATTAGCCAGAGCAATTAGACAAGAGAGAGAAATAAAAGGAATAAGGATAGGAAAGGAAGAAGTAAAACTATCACTATTTGCAGATGACATGATACTTTACATGGAAGACCCCAAAAACTGCGCAAGAAGACTCCTAGAATTAATTGACAAATTCAGCAGTGTAGGTGGAACAAAGTTAACACCCAAAAATCAATAGCATTCCTATACACAAACAACAAAGAGACTGAGAGGGAAATTAAGGAAACCACACCTTTTACAATAGCATCCAAGAAATTGAAATATTTAGGAATCAATCTAACAAAAGAAGTAAAACATCTATTCAAGGAAAACTACAGTACTCTGAAAAAAGAGATCAAAAAAGATTTTGATAAGTGGAAAAGCATTCCGTGCTCATGGTTAGGAAGAACCAACGTTGTGAAAATGGCCATACTACCAAAATTGTTGTACAGATTCAATGCAATTCCCATTAAACTACCATCAGCACACCTCAACAATCTAGATAAAATATTCCTTAAATTTGTCTGGAACCAGAAGAGACCTAGAATAGCAAAAACAATCCTGTGCAACCAGGGCAAGTCAGGTGGAATCACAATCTCTGACCTGAAATTATATTACAAAGCTACGGTAGTAAAATCAACCTGGTACTGGCTAAAAAACATACCTGAGGATCAATGCAACAGACTCGAAGATACAGCCACAACCACAAACACACTCAGCCACCTAATATTTGACCGAGTAGCCAAACAAGCTCACTGGAGGAAAGATAGCCTCTTCAATGAATGGTGCTGGAGAACTTGTCTTGCCACTTGCCGAAGACTGAAAATAGACCCAAGTCTATCACCATGCACCAAACTCAAGTCAAAATGGATCACAGATCTCAATATTAAAACAGAAACACTAAACCTGTTGGAAGAGAAAGTAGGTAAAAATCTTGAAGACATAGGAGTAGGCAGAGAGTTCATGAACAAAAATCAAACTGCAAGGGAAACACTTCAAAGAATCAATAACTGGGACCTCATTTTACTGAAAAGTTCTTGCACATCTCAAGAAATCACCAGCGGAGTAAAAAGAACCCACAGATTTTGAAAAAATCCTATCTGGCTGTTGCTTGGACAAAGGTCGTCTATCTAGAACATAAAAAGAATTAAAGAGCATGAACCGTCCAAATTCAAAGACTCAATCCCGAATAGGCATCTGAGATGAACACACACTTCTCACATAAAGAAATACAAATGGCAAATAAATATATGAGAAAATGTTCTACATTGTTAGTTGTTGGAGAAATGCAAATTAAAACAACATTGAGATTTCATCTCACCCCAGTAAGATTGGCCAGCATTAAGAAATTGTCCAATAACAAATGCTGGTGAGGCTGTGGAGAAGTAGGAACTCTTCTGCACTGCTGACGGGAATGCAGACTGGTGAAACCACTGTGGAGATTGGTTTGGAGATTCCTTAGCAAACTAGATCTAGATGACCTATTCAACCCAGCTATTCCCCTTCTGAGTATTTCCCCAGAAGATCTAAAAACATCATATCACTGTGATATATGTGCACCCATGTTTATAGCAGCAGAATTTGTAATAGCTAAATTGTTGAAGCAACCCAAATGTCTATCCACAGAGTGCTGGATAAAAAAACTGTGGCATTTTTACATAATGGAATATTACTCAGCTATAAAGAAAGACAAACTTGAGGCTTTTATAGCTAAATGGTCACAATTAGAGACCATACTCATAAGTGAAATAAATCAGATGTGCATGTGCAAACAGCATATTGTATCATTAGTGTAAGAACCTGAAAGTGGGAATATAAATTAGGAGGTACGAAAGGAAACTGCTCAAAGGTAAAGAGCAACTGTGATGAGGGGAAAGAGAAAAGGAAGAAAGGGATGATGTATGTATGTATGTATGTATGTATATATGTATATACAGGATGGCTAACATCATGACACTATTGTCTCATGTCACTTTATTGTAAGGAACAATCGATGATTAGTTATTTGATCAATCTTGTATGTCTGTATGTGTTACCCTGAACATACACTTTGAAGTTATCAGTGTGTAATACAACAACCATTGTTAATTCCGTCACCTTATCTGTAATTCAGTTTTTGTACTGTTGTTGTGCTACTTTGTGTCTGTTTGCTAATGTTCTCATTCTTTTACTTTTAAAATAAAAAAAAATTACATAGCAAAATCCTTTCTTACAAAGGTTTGTAATGTAACAGATAGCACACCAATATAATCTACAATCTACAAGTTCACACCAGTAATTGCAATGGACTTCCCCAGCTGTGGTGAGAAAGGAACATCAGTGTCACAGGTTAATCATAGGACTGAAAGTAGTTCTGACAATGCTAATCATGAACAATTTTCACTAGTTTCATAGCAAAATTTACCAGAAAGACATTCATTGATTCACTGAGATCCACAGAGTTATTTACTGACAATTTAATCCGAAGACACACAAACCCGTGAAACACCCTTTGCCAGCTTTCAACTTGTGAATCGTGTTTAAATGCTAATAAATCTTAATAATATCAGATACTTGGAAAAACTAGTAAAACTTGAAGCTTACTAAATGTTGTCATTATAGGCACTTCGGTATGGTGAAACTGCAACTGACACTTGCTAAAAATGGCTATTTTCCTGCATTACCTAAAAGTGGCTATTTCCCTGGAAGTTATGCTGTTCATCACTCAGACTTAGTCATTCCACTTGCATGGTCCATGGTGCAGCATTCAGAAAGTAGTTCCTCCCTGCATGTGGAATGCGTAGCTGTGAGGTCTGTATTCCATCTGTCATCTTAGTGAAATTATGAATATATATAATTAACTTTTAATTATTTTTCTTAGTGCCATTTAGTGTGATAATTCTTTAGATATTGTAGTATCACAGGAAAAGTTATTACCAAATAATAAACTTGTACTGAACATTACTCACATTTGATGGTAGCTTAGAATTTATTGTATATTTTCAAAAATAAACTTAATTAATTTTAGAAAAGTTTCAGATTTGTAGAGTGGTTGTAAAGAAGGTACAGAGAGTTCCCAGTATACCCAGTTTTCCCTATTATTAATGTTTTATATCAATATTATTTTGAATCATTATTGAGAAATTATCATTAACTAAAGTCCCTACATGCACTGCAACTGTAACTGAACTCCATGGTGGTAGGGCAGATTTCACAGGTTGAGTTCACCTACAGTTTTCCAAAAGACTTTGTGTTTTAGACACCAGCTATAAGCTCTGGGTTTCCCAGACCCCTCATGTTTCTCAACCTTGTGGTTCAATAATTTGTAAAAATAACTAACAGAAAGTGGGAAAATGCTATACTGATGATTACAATTCTATATATAAATGATAGAGATCGGAACCAGCCAATAAAGAGACCGCAAATTTTTATGTCTGTAGGGTGTTTCACCTTCCCATTCCAGCACATTGATGCATGATCACTGTTACAGTTCGTGTCTAGAAGTACCCCGAAAGCCTCCTGCAGTCGTGGGGCGGCTTCTAGAGTGTGTGGTTGATGATGGTTCAGTGCTGGGATTAATGGTGTGAGCGCTACACGCGCCCGAGGGCGGGCGGCCTGCTTTGAATATGAGACAAGGAGCCCGGTCCTTGCTGCCTCTCCGTTGTTGCTCTTGCTGTCTTTCAGTGCTGTGAACTGCCGCCCTCTGCCTTGGGGCCAGCCGATTATGGGCTGACACCTCTACAGACTGAGAGCTAAATAAACCTTTCCTCCTCTGACTTGGGGCACTGGGTATTTTTGTCTCAGCAGTAAGGAAAGTAACTAAGACAATTACTAATGAGGATAGTGTTCTGTAGGATGTCCCTCAATTCGAGTTTGATGTTTTTCTCAGGATTATATTGAAGGGCTAGTTTTTTTTAGGTGGACCACTAGGAAGGTAGGGACTGTTCTGATCCCATAGTATCAAAAGTACGAAACCAGTGTAACTTACGACTACTGATGTTAACTTGAAACATCTGGCTTACGTAGTATATGTCAGGTTTCTCACTGTGAAGCTGCGCCTGCTTGGTACGCTGTTTCATCCTGTCTCACCTAGCTGGAAGTCATTATGCAGCCTGCTGAGGAGTGGGGAGTGATGCTGTCTCCTTGAGAGTACAGTAAGGGAAGCGTTTTTTTGAGAGGGAGACAAAATGATTTGAAATTAAGAATCTGTTGTAAAATATGTGACACATCAAATATGTGTCATTTTCAAGTATTAGAAAATGAATTGTAGATCTGAGCAGTCCTTCAGATGAGCAGACTTGGAGGGGCCATACAGTTGGAGGCAGATAGACTTTGCTGTTTGGGAGGGGACCGTGATGATTGGAGGGCTGCATCCAAATCTCTCTCAGTTTGTTTGTGACCCTTGGCATGTGAGGTTACCTATCCAATTGCACTGAATAAAGGCCACCTTTCCTCAGGCTTTCTAAAGTGCTTTGGGGTAGGAAATGCGGCAAGCGTGGCGCCTTTCTGTATAAAGCGGTGTGCAAGCTCTTCAGCATCAGCTCAGGAAGGTAATATACATGTTGATTTCTCCAAAATTCAATTATTCATTTAGAAATTGAATTTTGACAGTTTTATTATTGTTTTTATGAGGGCAGATTCAACTTTCAGCTTGCGAGAGAACTGTTTCAGCACAGGTGTATTCAGGTTCTGTGGTCTGGGTTGTGAAATTATTTCTAGAACTACTTAGTGAAAAGATGATGGCTATATTAACAGTTAGTGATTGGGGAAAGTGAGTTCAGAGTTGGCTTCAGCTCTGCTGTGACTGGTATCACCATCTCCAATTGCTCTTCCAGTGATGAAAATCCAGCTTCCAGATATATGCAAAAATATGAAATTTTAGATTAGAATATTGACTGAAAAGCCATTGGTATGAGGGAAAACAATGTTACTTGCTTTGTAGTTTGATTTACATGTTTTTATTATTATTCTTTCAGGTGCTCCAAGCAGCAAGCAAACATAACATTTAAAGACTCTCTGTCCATTTTGTCTTCATGTGAAGCATGAAATTCTTAATAGACTCACTAATTCAAATAACGCAGTACTGTCTGAGAGAAAGGTTGTCTTCACTCTGTGGGAAGGAGACACCCAGGGAGTAATGGTGAAATGATCGGATGTGGGGCAGTGGTTGAACGTAGGTTAGCCTGGGTCAGCATGACAGGGCCTGTGTCTGAAGAAAAAGAAAGCTGATTCTTCGGCATTAACAATTAAACCTTCAGCAAATCCGGAAAACAAGGATGAAAAGCACTGGGTTACTTATTCTAAGTAACTCTAGACCAGTGTTTCTCAACCTTAATGCTGTTGGCCCTTTGGGCCGGGTAGTCCTTTATTGTTGTAGCAGTTGTCCTGTGCGTTGTAGGCTGTTTAGCAGCAACCCGCGGCCTCTACCACTAGGAGCAACCCCCATCCCTTACGGTGTGTCAAACAAAAGCTTGTCCAGACACATCAAATATCCTGTGGATGGCACAGCTTCCCCTGGGTAAGAGCCACTACTCTTGGGTTAGAGAAACAGCCTGCATGTCCTCCCCCTTTTTGTGTTGGGATTTGAACTCAAGGCTTTGCTTGTTCATAGAGGCAGGTGTCCTTCCACGGAGCCACATCCTCAGTACTTTTGTTTTTTAAAAACAATTTTGAGACATCTTCTGGCTAAGTTGCCCAGGCTGGCCTTGAACTAGGATCTTCCTGCCTTGGCCTCCAAGTAGCTAGGATTACAGTGTGAGCTACCATGCCTGGTTCTAGGCCCCAGTTTTGATGTGATCTATAGTTTAGCGTTACCGTACATCACCACCAGCCTCATTTTCTCTAGCGGTGAAATGAGGGACTTCATTTGTGCTCTTTTATCATGTTCTAGATCTGGTTTAGAAGATAAAACATTAATGAGTGACTTGACATAGCAAATTTATTTTGAGATGATACCGAACAGTTTTAAAGTAGTCCAAAGCATACTTATAAGTTAAGTATATTTTCCAAGCTATCTTCAGTTACTGCTTAATTTTATTCCTATTTATCTTTTCACTTTCAGGAAGATGCAAACTTTCCCTCCCTTATCGCTTTGCAAGCCTCACAGGACTCCCATAGCAGTTTTTGTCTGCAGTTCTTTGATCTTGAAGTAGCTTTGCTAACTAGTGCTCGGTTGGTGATTTCAATTAGTTATTTCCTCAGAGAAAAACATGATATGACTGACTTCAGGGAAATCCACATTCCGTAACCCTGGACTTTCAGCGGAGGAAGGGAATACTAGACTTTCTTCCTAAGTAGGGTCCCAGCCGGCAACCCGGGCCTTTCAGCTCTCAGCTTCCTGCGCTAGTCCAGAACCAGGAGCACCCTGGCCTGGCAATATCTGAGGGAGTAAATTTCTTCTGCTCCCTTTGAACTTTTTATAGGTACATTTTACATATACATTATATATATTTGGCTATGTCTAGAAAAAATATATGTTTGCTTGCTCGCTGCAGTGCTCTGACGTGCAAGTGAAATAAAGTGAAAGAAAACCTGTAAACATTCCTTGCCTCTATCATCTCCTTTTGGATTTCTTTAAATATTTTTAATTAGTACATGGTTGCAGTACGTAATGAATATATTCACTGTGGGGAGTTGGGGTATGTACACATCACATCTTAGTCCTTTTCACTTCCCCTTTCCTGTTTCTCAATCCCGATCCCTTCCTATCTACAAGAGGTCTTCCTCTCCACTTCCTGTCGTCTGTCTTCTGTTTTGCTCTTTGAATTATTGATACTGTGCTTTGGTTTACTCATAAAAGGGAAACCGAACCACGTTTACCCTCTGTGTCTGATTTATTTTGTTGAACATTAAGGGTCTCGAGGTGCATCCATTTTCCTGCAGATGACTCAAGTGTGCCCTTCTCTGTGACTGTCCTTTAGGCCTCTGAAAGGAGATATTCTCCCTTTTATAGTTGGTATCTTCAGTCATCTTAGGGATGCAGAGGATCATAATTTGGAGTTGGAAGGATCTGCTTGTCAATTTGATTTGCACCTTTTACTAGCTCAATGCTTCATCTGTAAAAAGATACAAACACTACCCAATTGACAGGGTAAGAGTGTGTGTTATCGGATGGCCTTTGACTGACAGAGTGGGACCCACGCCAGGGCCGAGTCGGGCCGGGGGGTGTCAGAGAAATACTATGAGGTGCCTGAAAACCACATTGTTAAAAATCCGAACTTTTGTAAAAATAATGAGGATCATTCCACTGATCTTTCTAGAATAAAGGATCTCTAATTTCACTGATGAGAACATGAAGGAGGTATAGAAATCCCCAAAAACAGTTAGCTGGTTACATAAATAGAAAAAAAAATAAGTCTCCTAAAAGTGAGGGCTGAGACATGACAAATAAAATGGACCTGCTTGTGCAGGCTGCCTCCCTGAAAAATCATAACACAGTAGTCGGATATACGTGGTTAACTCCAGTGACTCTGGTTCTTCACAGACAGAAAGCCCGTCATCAAAATACAGTGGGTTTTTCTCTGAGGTTTGTCTGGACCCTGAAACAATGGTCTAAGTTTTGTTCAGCAGATACTTGAGGTTGAATGTAGCTTTAACTTCCTGGAGAAAGAGCAGGGTAAGTGAACAGCTTATTTTGTGAGGCTAAGGGGCCTTGGGGTTGTGGCGGACTGCCCTCCTGTGCTCACCAATAGTTACAGGGGGAAAACCATACATCCCACTTGGCCGTTGCGTAGATTTGTTGTCTCTAGTAAGTCATTACTTAAAAGCAAATTTAAAGAATATGTGATAATTGGTTTAAACTGGCTTCAATAAGTAATAAAAAGGTGGTAGTCAGAACTATCATCTAAAACAGAGATTGTAAGTGATAGAAATACTCAAATTTTTAAACAACAGTTAAGTAGGTTATAGGAACAGAAAAACCATCTTACTTTGGTTCCGGAATATATAGGTAATACAGCTAAGGATGTAGATGCTTATTTATTGCAGTTGTATTGAGAGATTTCATCTAGTAAAAAACGTTTGGTTATTTAAAACATCCCAGACTATTTGATTTCCAACTCTGAACTGTGGAAGAAATCAAAACTATCATAATGAAACCCTAACAGACTATTTCACATTGAAGTGGAAAAATATCCAGAAAGAGCAGCTTTAACGTCAATGAGATGAATGTGCACTGTGAGAGTTGTTTGCCTTTGCTGCATTTGAGACTTATGGTTATTTAGTAACATTGTTTAAGAACTACTACTGGGATTTCATTTCTTACTGAAATCCTGCATTAGAATATAATTTATGTGAATAAATTTATTAGAATATTTTATAATTTGTTATGATTTATAATTATGTTATGATATGTTCACATAAAATATGTGAGAAAATAAGATAGGACTTGCTACTAGGAACCACAGAGATCAATCATCAATTTTTTGTGTATGTTTTATTTTAAAAACCCCTAAATATTTGTGGCAGTTTTCCTATGGTGAAGAGACTCTCAAAGTTCAAAACATCGTAGTAGATAATACTAAAGTTTTTGGAGACACTAAAATTCTGTGTATACAAAATGCCTTAATTATTAATAAGCCAATGTGTTTTGATACCAATATCTTGTTTATAAAAAATAAATCAAAATGCTTCTCTCGTGATAAAATCATGGAATTCTACATGGAATATGTTCATGCAGAATGTTTTTTGTTAAAACATGTTCCACGCCACTTTTGTGACATAAGAATATTGTTAATATCTCTGATGGTTTTGCCAGAATTTTCATGTCATGTACATATGTGTTATTGCTGTGTAAAGAAAAAGATGAATATGTATGTGTATGAGTAATTAACTGGAAATGCCCATGGAGTTGGCTAATTTATATTCACTTTTTATTATATATAGATCTCTAACAGTTTTCATTTCTGTATCATTTAAATTTCATTTCAGTAAACTTACTAAATATTTCTTTAAAGAAGTGTGAGTTTTCTGTTATCAGGTGCTTAGTAGAAATTCAATGAAATGTGATTCCTGTTCATTCACTTTCCCTGCCTTTCTTACCCTTTACCTACTAAAACCAGTTAATTCAGACAGATACCATGGATTATGCAGAGAACTACTCCCTCCCATTTTCACTCTGTTTCCTCCTTCTAACCCTTTACATGCCACATATGTTTATGCCTCAGAGTTTTGCGCTTGCTGTTCCTTTTCCCGGGACTGTGTGCCCCAGATCTTCATACGGTCTGCTCCTTCACTGCCTTCAGGTTTAT
The DNA here is from genome assembly GCA_004027595.1 of Dinomys branickii. Classification (NCBI taxonomy): domain Eukaryota; kingdom Metazoa; phylum Chordata; class Mammalia; order Rodentia; family Dinomyidae; genus Dinomys; species Dinomys branickii. Next base: position 44,077 of record PVLD010003812.1, on the reverse strand, counting down.
ATATCACCTGCCAGAGAAGCTGTTTCTGACCACTGTGTATGAGCAGGGCCTGCCCTCTGTGTCTTGGTACTTCCCATTCCTTTGCTGTATTTTTCTCTGTGAACCTATTTGCCCATTAATCATATGTGTAATGTTCATCTCATTCCACTGATATATGAGCCTCATAAAGACAGGGACTGTTAAATACTGTATTCTTAGTGTCTAAGAGAGTATTTGGCCTGCATTTGGTACTCACTAAATGTTTGTGTAATGCATGAATAAAGGGATATTGATTTCTAACCATACTACATTTTCCTTGAGGTTTTTAAAGAAAAAATGTATGCTGATTTAAAAAATAATTATTTCATCTCTTAATGGTTTCATCTCAATATTATTCATTTGAGAGGTGACCACTTTTAGTCTTCAGTGTTTTATATTGAATATGGTTTCTTCTGAGGCTTTTTTCCTTCATGCAGGTTTAATTTTAGAGAACATTTAATTGCATCATTAACATTCCTGTCTATGGGTCACTGTTGTGTGGTGGATTGGGAAAACAGAGAGACCTGTGTTCTATTTATATCAATTCTTTGTGTCCTTGAGTATCTACTTTCAAAATCTTTAGTGCTTCTATTTAATGGAGAAGTTGAAAATACGTGATAGTTAGACGTAGACCTACCTCCCTCCCTCCCTCCCTGCCTGCCGTCCCTCCCCCTCCCTCCCCCTCCCTCCCTCCTTCCCTTCCTTCCTTCCTTCCTTCCTTCCTTCCTTCCTTCCTTCCTTCCTTCCGTAGATAAAATGATACCCAGAATGTTTTGCAGCCCTAAATGCCAGTTGGCTAGTATAGGGAAAATCTTGAATATGTTTTGTTTTTAATTCCTTTCTTGTCTGAAAGACTAGCACATAAAATTAAAAACAGTCAGAGTTGTTCTTATTGCTTCTGTCTAGATGTCCTCCCAAGGCCTCATGCAGGCATAGATGGGGCTTTTTCAGAGGTGGCTGAGTCTAGTGTGTGATTGATTTGGGGTGCAATGCTAAAGTGTGCTAGGGTTAAGGGTGGGTGCTTACTAAACACTTCACTGATTGGTTTGGCATTGCCCTAATCCTGGGAGCCTGGACACAATATAAGGAGAGAAAGAAGTTTGTCATGTCCCTTGCTTGCTTTGTTACCTTGTGCCTGCTGTGAACTCTCTCTGCCTTGCAGTGCCTGTGTGCCATACCACCCTGCTTTGGAGTTAGCCAGCTATGGACTAAAACCTCTACAAACTGTGAGCCAAAATACACCTTTCCTCCTTTAACTTTGGGTCTCTGGTATTTTGTCTCAGCAACAAGAAAAGTAACTAAGACAATTGTGGTCATTTTTACGTTAGCCATTCTGATGATAATTACACTTGCCACCAGGATCATTTATCATGTATCTCTTGCATAAGATGCTATTTTATTTCTCCCCTATTTGGTTCTTCATCTCTGCTTTTGCAGCTACACTCCCTTGAGTTGATAAAGTATGGAGGGAATACTAAGAAATGGAAGGCATGGTAGCCTTATAATTCTACATCTTTCTTATTGCTTTCAGGTGGGAAACAGTGGTTAATAGTTTAAACAATGCTTTAACAACTTTGATATGATAGATTATTTTTAAAATTATGAACCAATTCACATTAATATGGTTTCTTTAAATAACTGCATAAAGTTTTCATTTTTTCATTATAGTATATAACATGTTCAGAGAGTTTATGCTTTGTTATAGGTAAGCTTTCACAATTTAACCAAACAAGGGCTGGGGATATAGCTCAGTGGAGTAAGTGCCTGCCTAGCAAGTAACTAGGGCCCTGAGTTCGATCCCCGGTACAGCCAAAAAAAAAAAAAAACATGGGGCGGTCACAATTTACCAAACATATTACTCTGCCATAGAGATAGATACACTTGAGTCATTTATAGAAAAATGAATACCCCTTGAGAACATACTGTTAAGTGAAATAAATCAGACACACAAGTTTGAATATTACATGGTTTTTCTTATATGAGTAACCCAAATTATAAAGAGCAAAATAAAAGACAGATAAGAGGAAGCAGGGAGATAGGTCATTCCCAAATGGGGAGGGGGTGAAGAGTTGGAGGGAGCGGAGGGGAAGGAGGGGAAAGAGGAGTGAAGACATTATGTACGTGCACTAAGTCCACACAGGAAATGTAAACATTATATACTGCAAGAAAGTGCTGGTCGTCCCCCATCAGTGTTACATACAGCCGTCATTACTGGGAAGGATGTTCCTTATATACTTAATTTGTTGAGATTTTGTCCTCAAGGAGTGGGTGTCTTTTATGCATGTATTCAGATGATAATATAAATTTTGGCCTTCATTCTGTGGATGTGCTATACCATTTATTGATTTGTATACATGAAACCATCCTTATATCTTGGGATAAATCTCATTTTATCATGGTCAATAGTCATTTTGCTATGCTGTTTGATTTGTTTTGCTAGTAATTTGTTAATTATTTTTCATCCACATTCATCAAGGATATTAGGCTATAGATTTTTTGTATTTGTTGTATCCTTATTTGGTTTTAGTATTAGAGTAATACTGCCTTGTAGGATGTATTTGCAGAATCTCTTCCCTTTAATTTTTTTGAATAATTGAAGGAGAATTGATATTAGTTTTTCTTTAAACATTAGGTAGAACTTAGCAGTGATCTTACATCCTTTTCATGAGAGATGTTTTGTTATTAATTCTGTCTTGTTTTAAGCTACTGGTCTGTTCAGGTTTTCCGTTTCTTCATGACTCATTCTTGGTAAGATGTATGTGGACTGTAAGTTTGTCCGTTTCTTCTAGGTTATCAGATCTGTTGGCATAGACTTGTTCATCATAATCTGTAATGATCCTTTGTATTTTTGTGATGCCAATTGTGATTTACCTTTTCATTTTTGATTTTACTTATGGATCTCTTTTCTCTTTTTAGTATTTAAGGGTTTCTTTACTGTGTTTTATTAATTTTTAAAATTGATTTTGAGTCTTCCATGTATTTTTGCTCTGATTTTTTTATTATTTCTTTTCATCTACTAATTTTCAGTTTGGTTTGTTCTTATTGTTCTGATTCCTTGAGCTGTGGCAGCAGGTTATTTGTGAGCTTTCTGCTTTTTGATGTAGGGGTTGATATGGGATATTGTGTCTCTGCTTTCATTTGTTTCAAGAAGTTGTAAATATTTCCTTCTTTGATTCATTGGTTGTTTAAAAGCAGTTAATTTCCGTATATTTGTCACACTCAGCTTTTTCTAAATACGAACTTAAGAAATTAAGGTAAACTCAGCCTTTTATAAATAAAAAAAATTAAACCTTTGCTTTGAAAGACTTGGAGCAAATAAAAATTTGTTAAGTAGATGAGTTTTATGTGTTGTATGGCTGGAAAAGTGATAACACTTCGTTTCTGGCGAGCTGGGCTAGAGAGCCGTTCAGTTTAGATTACCAGGCCACAGCCTTCATGCGATGAGTAAATACAGCACAATCATCTGTGTTTTCTGAGTTCTATGTACATCAGCAAATGGGTCAAACTGTGTTTGTTCCCATGTGCCAGAAAGCCCTTGTGCTGCTGTGATGCCATTTGGCGTAGCCCTGTCCTCCCGCAGAGCGCTGTCTCCGTGTTTGTGCTGAGGTGACTTGACTCATGGGACTTCTGCAGTGTTTTTGTGTTTAATTTTTCTTTTCTGAACTGTGTCCCTGCCTCTGTTACCTTTTTTCTTTAGTTTTCTTGTCTTCCAGTGCCTCAGCTGAAGGCAGTTTTACTCTGTATAATGCGTGGGAATTTGGGGGCTTATATTATCTACAGAGTAGGGATGTTATGTGGGTAAGCACCGTACAAACCTCAGTGTCACACATAGTTTCAATTTACATAGTCATTTTCATCTTGCCTTCTAGTTTCCTTACATTCAGCCACTGTCTAATATGGGCTACAGCTGTTGTTGTCCATTCCTGCGGTCACTGGGGAAGTGACTGCTGCCCCCACTTCTTAGCTTCGGAAAGGTCTGCTCTCCTCTTGAGACGTTTTGTCCTGGGAATTAAGTGTGGAGCTCCTCCTCCTCCCCGAACTATTATTTCCTTACATTGAAAGAGCTTATCGTCGCCTTTTTTGTCATTCTACAGTGTTCCAGAAAGCCGTTTCTTTTCTCTCTCCACTGCCCTCATGGTTTTTCCCTCCTCCTCCTCACTCTGGGTCCTTCTCTCTCCCCATCACATGTCTGAATTTGTGATGGTGATTGGTTATATGGTTAGGAGACAAGTGTCCAGTCATTCAGTGCCGTCTCAGCCAATGGTAGAAACCTACCAGCCAGATTTCAGACCTGAGGTTCCAGGATGCTGATGTGAGCATGAACAGGTGTTAAAATTTCTTTCAAGTTAAGCTTCATGCTTTATATTCAAATATATTTCCCATTCCCTGCCTGTAGAGATTTCTTTGTCTTTCTGAGGCAGGGTTTAACTGTGTGGTACAGGCTGGCCTTGAACTCGTGTAGCCCAGGCTGCATTGCAGTGATCTTCCTGCCTCAGCCTTCCAAGTGCTGGGATTATAGGTATGCACCACCATGCCTGACCTAGAGACTTTTTTGGACTCATGAAATAATCTGTAAAAAATTGAAAAGTCTCTTAACATAGAGATTGTTAAAATCTTTTAAAGGCTCTTTCCCTGTCAAAGAAAGGACCATTGTTTTTGTTGGATTATAGATGTTATTATGCAATCTCAAGACTAAAGATTCTAATATCTCAAAGTTCAACAATCCATGTTTGAAAATCAGAATGCCTGAGAGAATCTCATTTCCATATCTAAAATTAGAAATGACATGCAGAGACTACAGGCAATTTACCAGACATGCTAATGGTTTTTCTTTAAAAAAAAAAAACCTAAAGAAATGAAGAAGTAAGCTCTTTATTAAACAGTTTATGTGCTGGGCGTGGTGGTGTACACCTGTAATCCCAGCACTCAGGAGGCTGAAGCAGAAGGATCATTGGGAGTTCGAGACCAGCCTGGGCTACAAAGTGAGCTCAAGGCTAGCCTGAACTGCATAGCAAGACCCTGTCTCAAAAAAAAAGACAACAAACAAACAAACAAACAAACAAACAGTTTATGTTTCTTTGGACAGTACTTATGTTCACTTATTTGGTCTGAGAATCAGTTAGGTCCATAGGCCTATGATGTATTTATGTCTTACTACTGCCCACTTCTGATGGATTATTATCTAAATGGGTTATAATTTCCCCGCTTAACTTCTTATTTTTCCCTAATGAAATTATGTGTTTGCATACCTATTCATATATTCTAATTTTTTTTATAGATAATTGGGAAATATGCCTTTTCTAAACCTAAGTGCTTTTTTTTGAGACAGGGTCTATTTAGGTAGTGGAGGCTGGTCTCAACTCACAATGATCCTCTAAAGTGCTGGCATCACAGGCCTGGCACAGAGCCTGGCTACAAGTGCTTCTTTAATAGACGTTTTGAGCATCTCCTGTAGGTGCTCTGGTTGCTGTGCAGAGGGACTAAGTACACTCCAGCTTTACCTTGTGATTTTAAATGTATACTGACTTCTTAGAGAATGTGTGAAGAATTGACATTGACCATTGGCTCCTACAGTGCTTGGCAATTCTTCGTTACATGTAAGGGATTTCCCTTCTTCTCACATTTGGGAAATTGACTTTGGACAGGAGATGGAGGAAAGACAGAAATGGAGGAAGCAAAGTCCTCTCTGGGGACAGAGTGACCTCTCTTGGCACCTGGTTCTCCACCTCTTGCTGTTAGTCTGTCCTGCTTGCAGCTGGCAGTGTTCCCAGCCTACACGGGATTACTGTCCAGGCCCTGGAGTTTTAGCCCTGCTTGGCAGATAATCTGTGATTTTTGGTTACCACCACTGTATCCCACCAGCATAATTTATATCACTTTGAAGCCTAATGTGATCTTTACTTGCATCTTAATATTTGCCATGCTTTTTTTTTTCTCCCTATAGTTAAAAGTAAGCAGGCCCCATATTGAATTTGGGAAATGAAAAATTAGGGGACTAATTTCAAAATACTGGTACTTGCATTTATGAGTGGGGGAGCACTTTGCAATTTTGGACTTGTCTAATTGCTTTCTGTAACACTGCAGTTTAATTTTGCATTTAAAAATGTATTCAGACCTAAGCTGGACCCTTCCCCCTTAACATCCTTCAGCAATTTTCTATAATGTAACAAAAAGGTATAGCCCATTCTTACAACTCATAGGCAGAATCTAGTCTGCAGACTCATTTAATTGTGCTGCCTAGCATTTAAAAGCCTACAAATTTCACATACAGACCAGATTCTCAGCATCTTTTGACAGTCTGGAGAGTGTGTCAATATTGCACCCTTATTCTTGCATTGGCTGGAGCTGAAAAAGCAACAGCACCCCTACCTGCTGTGCTAACTGGTGCTTTACCTCCGGCCTGCTTGACCCATGTACATTACCAAGGTTGGCCCTCTTGATGCTCTGCAAGAATTTCATACTCTTTAGCCTTTGGAATTTGCACTTTCTAATTTCTCCCCTCCCTCCCCTCCCCTCCCCTCCCCCTTCCATTTCTTTGTTTCATTTTCTTTCTTTGTAGGACTGAAGATTGAACCTATGGCTTTCATGCTGAGCTATATATCCAGCCCTTTTCATTTTTTTATTTGTGTTCTACTGAATGAGCTAGCTGGGTGCCTGTTACCTTTTTATTTTTAGTTTGAAACAGTCTTGCTGAATTGCCCGCATGGAACTTGAACTTGTGATCCTACTGCCTCAGCCTCCAAAGTTTGGGACTTGCAGGCATGAACCATTGTGCCAGTTTAATTCCTCTTGATTCTGCAGTTTAATTCCTTTTAATTCAGTTTAAGTCCTGCCCCTACTTTCCTGTCTTGGCTGACTCTTGGTTAGCTTACAAGATCAGTTTGATCCTGGTGTTTTGGAAGCCATCTCTCTGACATCCCACCCTCGGCCCAGGTGTATTAGATGCCCCTCTGCAGGGTGGCCTTCAGTGACCTCTGCTTCTCAGTTACAGCACTTGGCATAGTGTAAGTTAAGTGTTAGTTACGTGCTTTCCCTCACCTCAGATCCTGGGCCTTGAGGGCAGTGTCTGCCCCACACTTTTGTTTATTCGGGTACTCACAATTTTTTTGTACATACTAAGCTTGCAATACCTTATTTTTATTGATATGTTTTCATATTATAGAACTGCTATTCTGTCTTTGTACATTAGAATCACTTGGACAACTTTAGAAAGTCAGTATTCAGGCCCTACTCCAGGCCAGTTGCAACAGAATCTTTTGGCTGTTAGGACCCATCCATGAGTAGTTCACTTTCTCCCACAACCATCAAACAATTTTACATGCTATATTGGTGACAGATAGCTAGCCAGCAATGTTATATGCAATATATTGACAGCTATCTATAATTTTGGTAGTTACATAGCCATGTGTGATTTTCCACCTTGGTGCTTTTTCGTCCTAATTTCAAGAGGATTACTTTTCAGGCTGCAAAGTTGTTTAGGCATTAGCATTTCTAACACTAACCACTTTTTTCTTCCTTGTTTTATGTTGGGACTGCTGGTTGGAATAAAGACAAACAAAAACAGAACATTAACTGCTGTCTGGTGTGGACATGTGCCTGGGATAAAAGCCATTGTAGCTTGGTGAAAGCTATCACCAGCTGCATTGTCTAATGATTAAATGATCAGTTCTGAGCTCATGATTTGTTTGGAGGAGGAAAAAATACAGTTACGGAGTTAAGGGTACATTTATGGATTGTGATCGCCTTTATTTTGGAGGATAATGTACTGAGTTAAAAATATTTCTGTATGGGCCTTTTATTTTGTGGACGACAACTTAATTTTGTGTCCACTGAGAACAAGGTAGTGGGTTTTAGGGGCTTATGTCTAAAGAACCATTTTCTGGATAACGGTCTGAACTGTGGTTTCTTTTTTTGGAGAGCTTTATGAAGCGATGGACTACTGACCAGAAAGCTTCTTGAAATTCCTTTTATCTTTGTGATTGTTCCAGTTAATCTTTCATATCTGAGCAGATGATCCTTTTGACTCTGCCTGTGTATTTTACTGAGAAAACTGATTTATCTACATCGAATCCAGCAGTAGAATTGTAGTGTAGTACTTTACATTTCTAACAACTGTCTGCATTTCAACTGTGTTTCCCCTCTGAGCTAACTGGGGCTAGCACCGAGGCTGGTAATTTTAGCCTTTCATACCAGGAGTCTCTTTCTTGCAGCAAGAAGGGCAGTGGTCAGCTTCAGGAACGCTGGAGGAGTCTGTGTGACATAGTAGAACCCTATCGGGGGCCTAGTCCCAGGCTAAAGCAGTCAGCCCAGAGAAGCTGGACCTGGAGCTCTACCAGGACTGGCTGTCACCTTCAGGCACCTGAGCACACCCAGGAAGTAACTGTGAGCCTCTCGACAGTCGCTTCCATCACAGAGCAGAGAAGAAAACTGAGAGATCAGCCAGCCTGGATTACTCAGCTGAATCTAATTTCGCAGCCGAGTGTGTCGGGTTGAATTCTGAACTCCTCTCTCTCTGTATTTGCACAGCCGCCCCTTTTGGAGGGAAGAGAAAGGTTGCCAGCGGGCCGTTCTGTCTTCTTTGACACCTGCTTTTCTGCTCACTGTCTCTGCTGTCAGCTGCTTCCCCCCCCCCCCCCCCCGCCCCATGGTCAGGGAATTGGCCAAGTGCATTTGGTCAGATGACCTGGGAAGAAGCGGTGGCAGTGGCCCATGGAAGGGTGACAGTGTTGGCAGAAAGGGAGGGGAGGAATGCCAGCTGTATTGTTAGCACACAGGGCACCAGTGCTTCTTCCAGAATCTTTCTGCTCCTGAGGCTTAGCTCTGCCACCTAAAGTGTGCTGTTTAGAGATATAAAGTTCTGATCTAATTCTGGAAAGAAATTTTCCCCTTAGATTGTTATCCTGCTTCCTTCTGTTCTTATGATTGTCAGGATTTGGCCTTCTCTGCAGGTGATGAGCATTGCCATGATTGTGGTTTGGCAGATGAAAAAATAGAAAGGAAAGTTTATTGTAAGTTGGGCCTGTTGACACATGCCTGTAATCTCAGGAAAGATGGAGGAGGCTGAGGCAGAAAGATCACCATGATTTGAGGCCAGTCTGGGCCTTGTGAGTTCAAGGTCAGTCTGCCTGTTCTTCCTCCGTAAGATGGGTGTGCTATTACCTGCAGAGAAAGTTTATAATGATTACATGATATGTTATATTTAAAATCTTAAGTGTATTTTCTCCTTTTCACTTCTCTGCTTGCATCATGAGGGCAGTTCCTTCCCCTTTGTGCACAGGAAAGCGTTGTCTTGTTTTACTGCACCTCTGTAGTTGGCTTTTGCAGTTGGTCCTTTTTTGCAGTTCAAAGTCTTCTTTAATGTGTGTTAGTAGGTCTTGGGCTAAGTCTTTTTTTTGACTTCCAGGGTTTACTTAAGAGGAAATTATAAAATTGGACACAAGAGGCAAAACTCAAGAATGGAGCTGTTTTTTCTGTTCTTACCCTGCCCCAATTTCTAGCTATCCGTGTGATTAAAGTCAGTCTCTGGGTAATTACCTACGTGGTCCGTGTGGTTTTGTATGTAGCCTTGTGAAATAAGCTCTTGGCTTTTGAAATCTGGAGGCTTCTGGTCTCTAATTTGTTTGGTTAAGCAATGAAAATAGCATTTGTTGCTATAAATTGATCCCTAGTGGCCGTCTTCTTTTTCCATTCTGTAGCTACCAGGCAACTGGCATGAATCAGCAGAGTTGAACGTAGTTTAACCAGAGACACTTGGCTCCAACACCAAAGTTGTACTGCTTGGACGAAGGCAGAGGTCAGCCAGGGAACTGACAGGGCACCGTGACAGGAATTTGTTTATGGCTGGCTTATGAGCAAGTCTGGGATGCAAGTTCAGCATCTAAAAAGAAAATGTATAGGCGATCCTAAGTTGTAGCTTATTTTGCCTCACAGAGCAAATTCTGAATTTATTTAAAATACATCTCACTATGCATTCTAGTGTTGATGAACTGGATCCAGTTTGCAGCATATGTTAGGTTGATGTGATAGTTATTGCAAATTTCAGGAAGTGTGCAAAAGCCTGTTTTATAAGTGTTGTAAAATGAATGGAAAATATTTTCTATAATTTCAATAATAGAACCTCAGAGGGCTTTGATCATATTGAAAGACTCCATGGTCAGCTTAAATTTCCCCATGTTTCTGCTCACTGTGTTATAACTCGCTGAAATAGTTTTAATTAGACTGCAGAAAGCATTGATTTTCAGTGACAGATTAATGCCTTACTTAGAATATGGAAGAATGGAAATCAGGGAAGTAAATGGGATAAATGCCTGACAGCTTTTAAACTACTCCAGAGCACAGTTCCTGAGACAGGGGCCACTGTTCCTTACCCTCTAGTTAATAATGGAATGCATTCAAAATGACTAGATGGAAATACTGTTCTCTTCTACTTGCCTCCCAATCTTGAAGTAAAAAGCACTGCAATAAATCAAGATACTGAATCAGCACGACATTCTCATGAAATCAGAATCGTTGCACCTTGCTTGGACTGCATTCTTTAACACCATAACCTGTGGCCAGTTTGGTTCAGCCTCACAGGCTAAGAATGATTTTTACAGTGAATATTCAGCAGAAAACTTATGTAGCTGGGAAAGTCCGAAATATTCACTACCTGATCCTTTACTGAAAAAAGTTGGCCGGTTCCTGTTTTAATGTGTCATCAATGAGATATTTTTCTCTATGAGCTTAAGTTAAACATTTAAATAGTGCTTTCTATGAGGTTAGCAAACTGAACAGTGAAAAAGATGTGGGATTCTGAGCTGGGCAGAGACCTGATTTTGAATCCTAGTTGTGTGACTTTGTACCTGGAGAAACTCAGGAAACTGACTTAAGTCTTCTCAGCCTCATCTTCCTCAGGGTTGTTGTGAGCCAGTGTATTGCACTTAAAGTGGTAGGATCATAGCAAATGGTAATTCTTCAGTCAGGCTGTAGTAAGCCACCTGTATAGCCCCTGGGTACCTGTGAAAAGCCTAACCAATGGGCGTGTGCGGGAGGTGATTGTGAACACCTAGAACTTGCCAGACAGGTGATGTGGCCCTGAGTGTCTGTCGTCGGATCCCTTCAATCCCAGAGCAGATTCCTGTAGACTGATACTGCTGGTGCTTCCCCACAGCTGCCTCTCTTGCAGACCGTGATGAGGGCACTTCTGTCTGAGTTCACTGTCCTGTCCTTCAGCTTCCTGCAGATTTTCATTCATGTCTTTGCGCTTGTGCCCTGGACTCAGATGTATGTGAATGGTCTTCATGGTGGTTTTGTTACCAAAAACTATTCTTAATCTCTTCTCTCTTTTACCCTTTCTTTCTTAAGACCAGCACATATCTTAATTAGGTCAAAAAGAATTTTATTCATCTTTTTTTTTTTTTTTTAAAGAATGAATTCTAACCATGACACTCGGGCTGGCCTTGAGATCTCTGGGTTCCAGCAACCTTCATGCCTCAGCCTCCCAAGCAGTTGGGACTACAGTTACATGGCACTATGCCCAGCTGAATTTGATCCTTATTAAACTGTTCCTTTCCTAGATCATCACTGATTTCTAAGTAACTTTAGGTAAAGGACTTCAACTGCTGTTCTTTTTTCTTTCTTCATAAATGAAAAATGTTTCTGCTTTATACTAGGAGAACTTAGAAGCATTGCATTCTGGGCTGAGAACATCTGGCTACTTTTCAATGGTGGCTGAAATTTGTATGTGTTTAGGAAAAGTCTTCTTTGTGCTTACTGTTTTGCAGTGACTGTAGCTAGAACATCTGTGTAGTTATGCCCTTATTGATTTTTTTCAACCAAAAGTTAGTAGGATCATAGGAGCCCTGCATTCAGTGTATGAGACTGTGAGAAGTTTTAACTGAGCGAGTGTGCCATGATTAAGCTGCGCTCTCTTTTCTGGAAGGGTGGGACTGCCTGGCAAATGTGGCATTAGAGGAAGTATGTAATATGTGAGATGAAGGCTTGGGCCTGCTGGCCAGGATTTCTAACGTGGTGGCTACAGGTAGCAGGTGCAACCCAGGCGCGTGGCTGCGTGGACAGGAACTGAAGACACTTGGGTTTGAAAGAATCCCTGCTGTTTATTTCTGCAGTATTTTATTTACGTGCCTTTTATTTCTCTAATATTTTTCTTTCCAGGTCAGGATACCTTTATTAATGTTATGGAAACACTCTGTAAGCTGTATTTTTGACCCCCTGGGTATTACTTATTAATAAGCAGGGGTGTTTTGTTCCTGTTGCTCAAAGGCAACATGACAGTTGTTTTTCGAATAGACTTGACTGCAGTGTTCTGTGTGTCAGAGGCCTGTTCTATGTCCTTATTGCCATTGGATATGTAAAAATGCCTATACTGATTTTGTTACTGTATTTTACGAAATTTTATTTCAAATCTTTGTAATTATGGAGAGGTAGCAGACTTTCAACTTTAAATAAGTTACCTGATAGCAGTTCTCTCTTGATAGTTTTAATTTTGCTCTTTGAAGTTTTTGTACTTTCCAAGTTGTTTTCTTGTTAACTTGGTTGTTTTGGTTTGGAGTTTTGAGACAGAGTCTTGAAATATAGTTCAGGCCGGGCTTGCCCTTGATTGAATTATGTACCCCACACTGGCCTTGAATTCATCGTAATTCTGCCTCAGCCTTCTGAGTGCTGAGATTACAGGTGCACACCACGATGACCGGTCTGCCTGCTTGCCGGTTTGCATGCCCTCTCCCCACATTGCATTTCTTCTTCTTTTTTTAAAATTTTTCATGATGGGGTCTCATAGCTGAGGTTGGCCTTGCCTCGGGCTCTTGAGTGCTAGAATTATAGGTATGTGCCACTGCTCCTGGCTCTTAAGTTTTTAAAACTTAATATACATTGCTTTTATAAAATCAAGTAAATAAAATTTAGCCCTGTTCTATGAACACAACAAATAATACCATTTATCCTTTTGCATTTCTACAACAAATTTAACTTATTGATTTATCTTTATGTTTGCATTTATGTCAAATATTAATAATACTTGCCTCAGAGATTCAGAAGTGAAGGAAGTAAGTTTGATGCAGTGGACCAGTTTGCAAATACTGTGCATCTACTTTATTATGGAAAACAATCATTTTTGAAAACTTGACATATAGATCTCTATATCTGAAACAAGTAAGTTAGGGTGGTAGTATGCTTTATACATTTTAGAAGTGTTATTACACATACACGGAAAAGTAAAGATTTTCTATTCTCATGAGTTTTGTCTTTTAAAAACTGCATCTGGCAAGATACATTAATTCACTTAGGCAAAAAGAAACTTAAACAAGGAAATTTGGAAGGAGCTCACACAGCTGGGACTTTAGCTCAGTGGCAGAGCAATGTGTAAAGGCCCTAGGATTAATCCCCAGCCCCACAAAAACACAATAAGCAACAGCAACAAAACCGCAAACCCTCCAAAACAAAAGTGAAACAAAACAACAAAAACCTGTAAAAGGAGCTCAGCCTGCTACCTCCAGGTCCTCCTCTCTCCTACCTGACATCTCCTCATTGCCTTCCCTTCCTCCAAAGAGCTGTGTTTCCATGCCTAACCAGGCTGCTAGGTGTGCATGGAGTCTGAACAGTACCTTCTGCTCCAGACTAGACTAGACCTGCCGCGTAGGGAAGGAGATACTGGCTTCAGCCTAAGTGCAATAGATACAGGACTAAATTGCCCATAGTCAGTGTCCTTTCTGCCTTTGTTCCTACTTCTGCATAGTCACATTCTGTTCATTTAGGACCTGGCTCAAATTTTCTTCTGTGAAGTTGTATCTCATTCTTCAACTACAGGAAAAAATTGCTTTGCATTTTCTGAATTCTCCAAGTACAACTTTTTCCAAATCATTTTGCAGAGTGCTAAATTTTGTGTTGGTCAAGTCCGGACACGTCTGCACATTAGAACGGCCTTTTGGCAAGTCCTGTGTATGCATTAGCATATTAAAGGTTAAAACACTGTTGCTTAATAAATACTCTTTCAAGGAATAAATGCCCTTATTCCCTCATAATATAGTATCTGACATTGTATCATTAGAAATTATTTCCATGGGGCGAAATTATTTCCATGGGGCTGTGCGTAGGTCTGGATTTCTAGAATATAATTAAAATTAAAGAGAAGGTGAAGGGTGATAAAGAAATAATTTGTGGTAATGCAAACCAACGTGTTACATTTTGTGTAGCTCAGGATTCCAAGTAAAGGTGGATATGAGTCCTATGGACAGTTGGAGCAGTGAAAGGTTATAAATGCTCTGAGTTCTTTCAGTTGATTACAGAAAACTGAAAAGAAATTCTCTATGGAAATACTGTTCAGGTACCTAGGAGTCATCTCTCTCACACTCTTCAGCTTTCTGCATTCTCACAGAAATATATACAGAATACATACAGTTTTACTTTTGCATAGATCTCCAATTTTTGCTTCACCAAAGGAAGAGACACAGGAAGGAAGTTGTTTTAAAATATCTAGATTTCAATTAAACTGATTTTCTCCTCATAAGACTAAAAGGTGTTGGCATCAGGGAGGAGTAGACTATGTATACTGTATACGCATTCGTGATCAACAGTAATGTCACTTTTTTGTGAATCCATACACATCAAATCAGGCCTTTTGTCTTTTTGAGGACATTTAAAATTGTTTGCTCTGTTTCTTTTTTGTGAGAAATAAAACATATTATGAATGGGAAAGAAAATTCATTTTCTTTTGAGGCTGTAAATGTGGCCTAAGAAAATATAGGTGAAATGTGAGATTTAAGTGAGGCAGAGGATCTTTTTTTAGCCCTACCGAGCACAGGCTCTATAAAGATAAGATGTCTTTAGTTTGATGTTAAAAATGTCCTCAAGTTCTTTAATTTTATATTGAGGACTTTGGTCAGTAGAGTTCTTTTCTGTCTGATACTTATCTGCACTAAGAAAAACCTACAGCCCTGTCTAACCTCTGATGAGATATAGGGAAACGTGGAAAGCTATGAGACAGGTTATGTTCCTGCACGAATGGACAGCAAGACATTTTGTCTTTCAGTGAGGCCTCCACCTTCAGTCAAATTTGATAGCTTGTTTGGTCTTAATCTTGACCTTCTTTTGAACTTTTAATGAGAAACTGGGATACGCAGTTACTCCACAGTTAAAATCTTTTTCCTTCTATTTCCCATTCTGTTATGTCTGAGTTTTTTATGCTGTTATTTATTGCTTAGAGCAAAGATCAACAATATCTGTAGTTTTTAGTTACTAGTCATTATAAATTCTTATTGATGACATTGGAATAGGGAAAATGTGAAGAAGACATAGTATAAGGTAGTGGTAGAAAAGTAAAAGAGATATGAAGAAAAATGTGAGAGAAAGAGAATAAAAAGGAAATTGTAAAAATGATTTGGATTTATTTTCAGATTCTGGAAAGACCTTAGTGAACTAAGTACCCTGGTTATGGCAGAAAGTTCGGAGATCTCTAAAAGCAGTTAGGAGAGGCTAGCACTGAGGAAGAAAGTAGTATAAACTTCATGAAAAGAATGGACTAGGACACGATTTGTGTGAAATTAGCGCTTACTCAAATTGCTGGAGTAGTGTGTTTGTTTAAAAGCTTCTGTCGAGTATCAGGAATGCCTTTGTTCTGATGTCCCACTAGGTCACTGAGCCCACTGCCTACGTTTCTCTCAGTTCCTTACCACACTTAGTAGCATTTCTAGTACATACAGGTATTGGCCAAATAGCTACTAATACTTTTTAACTCTGAAAAGTAATGTAGTCTGCTGCAGAAAACTACACTAGTTGTACTAATGTAAATCTGATTTCATTTGCTAGAGTTATTTTCACTCAAGTTGGTTCAGTTCCTTTGGTCTTGTCAGACTATTTTTCTTTTGTTGGCTTTTTGTGGTGTCTTCTGATGTTTTGGGACAAGCAAAAGAAGACTTTATTTTATTTGTGCATGATTTTAACTTATACTGCCCTGTCTTATTTTGGTGAACTCCTAGAGATTTTGCCTTGTTTTATAGGGTTTGGTCAAAAGTGATTTTTATATTTCAGTTTAATAAGGTTGGTAGAGAAGTTGAAAAGCAGATAAAAAAGTAATAGTGTAAACCAATCATAATTATCATAGATGGTAAGCAGTGAGCCAAAACTGTGATTCAGAAACCAAGAATTCTAGACCATTCTTTTTAAAATTAGTTTTTAAAGATGTAATATTTGTATGTCTTTATAGGGTACATTATAGTAAATTAATGTATAAAATGTATAATAATCAAATGAAGGTAATAAATGCTTTCATTTTTTCAAATATTAATCTTTTTATGTGTTGGAAATTTCATACTCTTCCAGTCATTTTGAAATATAGCGTAGATTATTTTAACCTGTGGTTGCCCTGCTGTGCTAAAGAAGAACAAACTAATTTGCCCAGTCTGTGCTTTGGTGCCCCTCGTTAAATTTATTTCTGTCCTCCCTGTTGCCTTTTCTGGTCACTGTTCCCTTTTACTTTTTCTACAAGATTTGTTTCCACAACTGAGTGGGAACATGTGGTACTTATCTTTCCATCAGACCGTTCTTTAACAGATCTAATTTCAGACAAATTGCTCATTATTAATTGGCCTAAATTTATTCTTTTAAAATTATAACAAAAAGAGACTTCAAAAAAATGAACTTTGTAAGATACCCTTGTTTAGACTAGCAACATTACCTAATCTCGTTTTCTATAGCTGGGGACCTGAGTCCTTCAAGTCATAAGAATCACTTAATGGAAGTTTAGGCTGTCGTGTTTATCTGTACTTCAGTATTGTAGAAGACAAGTTATTTTGCCTTTTCAAAATTCATTTTTCATTGAAAATGTGAAGACTGTGCTATAGATACAATGAAAATGACAGTAACAGTTAATATTTACTGAGCACATACTTTGCTGTATACTATTCATTCATGTAGCAAATATTTATTGATTACTGACTGTTAGGTGGCACTGTGCGTGAAGAAACAATTTCTGCTCTCATGAAACTTACATTCTAGGAGAAATTGATCAGGAAACCAAATACATAAGTTCGTGCTGTTTCTGATGGTTAACCTTGGTATTAGCTTGGCTGGCTCGATGATGCCTAGGAGATTGGTGAAGCACACTCAGATCGTGTGGGTGGGCCATGGGTTTGGACTGCAGGAAATTGTATCTGGCCCCGGCCCCTTCCTTGCTATTTCTTCCTTTGCTCTCCGCTTCCTGGTTGCCACGAACTGAGCAGCTTTCCCTCCACCGTGCCCCCTGCCCTGATGTTTCTGGCATGGAGGCCGCCTGCCGCAGACTCAGGCCTGCAAAGCCGTGAGCCAGAACAAACCGCTTCTCCTCCCAGGCGGGCGTCAGGGGTCTTGTCGTAGCGACAGAAGAGCTGACAGTACACTGTTTGATGTGCTATATATTTTATGATATTTTCTGTTGTCTTTCTTCATCTACTAGCATGGTAAGGTCCAGGAAAGAAGGGAGATTAGTCTGTTATCGGTAGGTTGACACCATTGTGATTATTCAAATAGACCTTATATGGAATTAAATTAATCACAATTTTTGCTTCGTGATGTCATCATTGCCTTACTAATTTATATTCTAATAATACAAGGTAAAACTATGAAGCCATCACATAACTAAAATGTTGACAATTGTTTTTAAAATTAAGTTTATTGGTGCATTTTAGATATTCATCACATTCATCATAGGGAATTTGTACCCAGACATGATATATTTTGATTCCTCTTTTTTCCCAGGGCCCCCTTCTGCCTTCAACCCATCTTTCCCTGCCTATTTACAAAGCTTTATTTCCATTTTATTATTTTTTACTTTATTGCTTTTCCCTTCCTTCCTTTACCCTTCCCCCACCCTAGTTTCTCTTTCCTTTTGTACAGTTTCTTCCCATTTCACAATATCTGTTGTACATTTTGGTTCTTATTTACTCTTTCAGTTTCTCACACCAGGGAGACAATGTGATGTTTACGCATGTGAGTTTGATTTATTTATTACATTCATTTACCTAGAAATGCCTCAGATTTATCCTTCTTTATGGAAGAGTAGTACTTAATTATATATTTAAAAAATCCTCTATATCCATTCCTTGTTTGATGGGCATTTGGGTTGTTTCCATGAGTTAGCTATTACAAACTGTGCTGCTGTAAACATGGGTGCACATATATCTCTCTGGTGTGATGTTTTAATTCTTCCTGGAAGATACCCAGAAGGGGAAAACCTGGGTCAAATGGGACCTCTCATGCTAGTGTTTGAGGAGTCTCCATAATGATTTCCACAGTGGTTACACCAGTCCACACTCCCACCAGCGGTGGAGAAGGGTTCCTTTTTCCCCACAGCCCCTCTAGCATTTGTTATTGGTTAATTCTTAGTGAGAGCCATTCTTTCTGGAGTGAGATGGAATCTCAGTGTTGTTTTAATTTGCATCTCTCTAATAACAATTGATGTTGAACATTTTTTCATACATTTATTTGCCATTTATATTTATCTGAGAAGTGTGTATTCATCTCAGATGCCCATTTTTTGGATTGGGCCTTTAAATTTGGGGAATCTGATTTTTTTTCAGTTCTTTATAAAAGACTGACAATTTTGATCTTGGTAAATCCTCTTGTTCATGCCTTCATGCTGAACAGTGTCCCCACTATGTAGTATGTATGCATACATGTACATGTGTTTGTATTTATATAGGTAGGGTCTTGGGGGCTGGGGATATAGCTCAGTGGAATAAGCACTTGCCTAGCAAGTGCAGGGTCCTGAGTTTGATCCCCAGTACCGCCAAAAAAAAAAAAAAAAAAAAAAAAAAAAAAAAAAAAAAAAAAAAAAATATATATATATATATATATATATATATATAGGGTCTTGCTAAGTTGCCAGGTTTTCTAGGCTGGCTCAAACTTGAAATCCCCCTGCCCCAGCCTATCAGAGTGCTTAGATTACAGGTAGCTACTAGGATGCCTGGCTAAAGAGTCTGAGTGCAGGGGAGTGGGCAGTGTGGAATCCACGTAGGAGGTTGGAAGGAACTGTATGTGAGGAGATGAGGTAGTGGTAGCTGAGGTGGAGATGAGGCGTAACTATGGTAGTAACAGTGGGGTGGAGAGAAGGATGGGTTTGGATTTAGGGGAGAATGCGTCACAGTAGTCTCTTGTCTGAGATTGTAGTTACCTGTGGTCAGCTGCAGTTTGAAAATGTTAAATGGAAAATTCTAGAAGTAAACTATTCATAAGTTTTAAGTAACATTTATTACAACATATGGTAATAATTGTTCTTTTACTATTACTTAGTTTTGGTAATATTTTAATGAGTCTAAGTTATAAATTAAGCTTTATCATATATACAAATATATATAGTACATAATAAGTAAATATATGTGTATATATATATATATATATATATATATACTTATATATATGACTGCATAGTATATTTCCAATATTACCATATGTTTTGTCCTTGTTTCTTATGTATAAATGGAAGAATTTTTAAGGATATATTTGTAAGTGGGTAATTGGCAGGCAGTAAGATATGTTTATCTTAAACTTTATTAGCTATTACCAAATTGTTCTCCAAATTGATTGAATCAAATTACACTCCCATTAGTGGTGTAATATAGAGTGTTCCTGATTTTTCTAACTGGGTGAAGGCCTGTATTTGGTATACTAATGCTTCTTGACAGGGCAAGTAGTGTGTGACGTGTGCCCCCCCAAATAAAGCAACCTGTCCCTCTGTCTGTTCTTTTCCAGGTTTTGATGTGTGGTGTATTTGTGTTGTTTATACTGAAAATTGGGAATTTTAATTATAAAAAAGTTTTAATTGGTGAGCCTAACTTGCTGTTTGAGAACCAGCTTAGTGGTTGTTTGGTTTAATGGCTTATTATCATGACTAAAGGCCTTGATAGTTATTCTGCTTAATCCTAATCATTTGTGTTTTTTTTTTTTTTTTAGAAATTTCTGCAGTTTAAATTTTGAAATTCTTTTTTTTTTTTAGAAACCATCAAAATTTATTTTAATCTTAAATAGTATAAAAATAAACAGATGTTTGTTTCAAGACATTTGACATAAGTACACATTTGTTCGAGGCACTGAGACATTCACATACATAACCTGAATTTCCAGTATCAGTAATAAGTTGTTTTCATTCTCTTTGTCCAGACATAATAAAGCCAGGCCTGGTGGCTCACACCTGTAATCCCAGTGCTCAGGAAGCAGAGGTGAGTTGGACTGCCAAGGCCAGCCTGGGATACATAAGTCTCCAAAAAAATTCACACACAGAAAACAGTAGAATATAGAAGCTTTTTCTATACTGACTATTCAACTTGAAATGTTTTAAACAAAATTTTCCTGAGTTCTCTTTAGTAATTAACTTTTCTTCCAAGAGACATGTTTTCAGTTATTTACACAAATGTTATCTGTGGTCAGTACTCGATTTAAAAACAAATATTCTCTTAAATTATGGTTGAATGAAAGACATCTACAGGTCCTTCCAAAAATTATCAAAATAGTCTTTGGCATACTCAGGTTAGACAATATCCTGTGTCCAACTTGTAGGTAAATCCTAGAGACGTCAATTCTAACATTTAATGTCAATATTAAATATTAACATTTAATCTCCATGTTAAACTAACTGCCACATAGGCAGTTTCCTAAAGTGTCATTCACAAATCTTAATCATTTCTTTTGCTCTTATACAATAATTGAGAGGTAATCATGAAAAAGATATGCTGATTCTGACATAAAATGATTTCAGGTTTAAATATTAACAATAATGTCCTATTCAAACATAAATAATACTCAATAAATTATAGTGATGTACAGTACCATAAATTGTCATCTGACAATGAGATGCAAAAAGCTATCATGTTGCTTTTATTATTGCTCAGGTCTTACTAATTGCTTCTATTTTCTGAGGACATTCATCAGAACAGGAATTAACTTTCTGCCTGGCCAAGAACACCTTACAGCTCTAAGGTATCAGCCTCTTTGTAGGGTCCTTGATTACAGTTAAAAATCATAAATACAATTCTCTCTCTTGACTTAAAATAGGTGAATGTTTTAAAAGGGACTTTCATCCTTCCTAAGAGGAGCTAAACAGTAGTCCTGAGGTGAGGTTTGCCTGAAAATGTGCAAAAGTTCAAGTACAAGCATATGAGTTTGAGCGATGACCTTAAAAATCAGGAAGTAGAAGAAACTGATGAGGATTTCTTCTAACAAAATGGCTACTAGAAAAAAAGAAGCACGAAGGTAGTTCTGGTTGGGTTTCAAATGCGATATTGAATTGGATTATTTAGATAAAAATATAAGAAATGGATTTAAGCATTTTGAAGACTTTTTATGAGGCCATTGCTACTCTTTGCACTGTAACATGGATATCTAATTCATAGCGTTTATCAGAGAATCTCTGCGAATGGGTTATCCAAGTGCAAATCAGTAATTCACTGATTTTCTTGGGGATGGGAGTCTCACTATGTTTGACTAATGGCCATCCTCCCAGCTCAGCCTCTCAATTGCTGGGATTACAAGCCCGTGCCACTAGGCCTGGCAATTCATTAACTACACATTGAAATTTGCCGGCTGCCAGGTCTACAGTACACAAGGATATGACAGTCTCTTTCAAGTGTTTAAACCCAAATTTGAACCCAATATAGGATCTTTTGCTTTCATAGACTTTTCTTAGTAGTCACATGAACTCTGGAATCTCTTTATAGAAAATATTCTGCAAACTTTGTTTAAAGGTTGCTTTAAAAAAATACACAACTTAAAAAATAAAAAAATAAAAAAATCGGCAGTGTATGCCTTCAACATTCAGGACAACTAAATGTCCAACATTTCTTTAAAATTCTCCAACCTTAGCTGTTTCTAAGGCTTTGGCTATGATGACAGTGTAGAACTGTGTAGCATTTGCTGTTCTGTAACAGCAGGACAGTGTTCAAATCATCTTTGCTTTCATTCTATTACAATAAATTCAAGTGAAAAATGTCCAAACTCATTCCCCATTGGTTTATACAAAAGATTGAAACCTTTTCTACTTTAACTTGAAATAAATACACCTTTAAAGTAGTGTCACAGGGGACTTCACATGTATGATCCTTTTCACTGCAATGTGCGCTACCTTCTGTTACAGAGGGTGTTAACAGTAGCAACTAATATAAATATTAAATAAGTTAAAAATCAATGGTTCTTATAAATAAATAAATAAATAAATAAATACGCTTGACTGCTGCCTACAGCTCTGTTGAATGTCCGTTTAGCAGTACAGCGTGGATGAGGTCTTCCAGCCTGGAGTGGGAAGCGCTCGCATTAATGGTGACCATAGCAAGCTGTGGGTCCGGAACACTGAACGCAGTGAAAGGGCAGCCCTTCACGTTATTGCAAATGAGAGACTGAATGGAGGCAGTGTTGATGATCTCAAAACCCACTTCTCCTCCGAAAGTACTCGGCTTCCAGTAATGCAGCGAACAGATGGGGTTACCCATGAGTCCTTTCAAGGAGAACGGGGCTCCCATCTCCACCATGCTCTCACCAAAGATGGCGTCTGGCCGAGACTTTTCCACCAGGAGGGCCGGATACAGCTCCACAGCATCAATGTCACCATAGAGGGCTTCCAACTCTGCAGCCATTTCCTTCTCCCCTGGAAAAGGGATGACAGAAATACAATGTCAATTTCCCAAGAAAACTTACTGGATTTTCCCACTTAACTTGCCTTCAGCTTCTCCATTGTCATCATTTGATCCCAGATTCCTTCAAGCAAGTGTAGAAATTCTCCCCTGTAAGTTCTTCAAAGGATGCATAGGGTTTCATCATGAAGCGTTCGCGGTACTCATTCATAGACTGGTATTTCATTGCTCTGCTGTGGTCAATGGCAGCCTTGGCCACCCTTCGCACCCCAAGTGGAATATTCCTACCACCAGCGACCCTGCCAGCAATTTGCTTGGTGAATGACTCCACAAACTGGGTAACTCCATGTTCCACTAGTATGGAGTTGTTGTAGAGAAACTGTTGAAAGTTATACTCTCGGTCATCAATATGAAAGGTGTCAGGCATCAGGGGATGTCAGTGGTAGAGTGTGTTAAACTCCGAAGCAATGTGGTTCTGGTACTGGAATTGTTTGCTGAAGAGCAGTTCCCGGTCGAACTTCAGTTTGAAGTGATACGCACTCAAGTGCTGCACATAGTCCTCAATCACGATCTTAATGGTCTCTCCTATCAGTATCAGCCTGGTCGTCTGGAATAAGCGCTCGTCATCCCACTCTGGGTGCTCCTGCTTGAGCACATTGCACACTCTGTTGTGCCCCTGCAGCCAGATGGTGGCATACATCATCAGACCTGGCACCAGGCCAAAGAACTCCTGGCCCACGGCCAAGTGCTCACCCTCCGGGATGTGGGGCGGGTAGATCATGTGTACTTGCGTGTCTTTAACTGTGGGAGGGTACATCTCCCCATTAATTATCTGGTATTTCATTTTTCCATCCTTGAAAAGGTGCAGTTTATGTTGCCTGTCCAGCGTTTCCCCATAAACATGGCTTAAGTCCACCCCTTGGCCAAAGCCTGTGGTGAAAGCTGGTCCTCGTTTCTGATCTGTCTTAAGAACTGATGGGTGAAGTGCTGGGCAAAGAACGCGAACATCATATTTGTGCCTTGAGGGTCAGGGATGAACTTCCTTCTTAGAAGAACTTCTTCCAGAATCTCATTGGAATCAGGAAGCTCCTTCTTCCCCTTCACACCCAAGGGGGTAGGGCAGTCATCAGGCACAGGAGGGAGCGCTCGGCTGTCGTAGGAGAGGTTAGAGCAGGCTTCCAGGCCTCGGTAGCCATCCTGCGCATTGTAAGTTGGGGGGCTGTCAATCAGATGTGACCTGGACGACAACACGTATTTCATGATTGCATTCCGCAGGAAGGGAATGTTGTTGACAATGTTCCAGACTCCCTTGAAGTGGGTGAATATGTAGTGCGCTGTGTTTGGAGTGGGCTTCAGCAGTAATTTTATTCTTGTTAGAAATTCAGGCGTTGTACAGTTTTCACCGTAGAAGCCGGTCCGGGTGCAGTCGCACTTGTACCGATCAAACCCTATGGTTAGACATTCCCCTCGGTTTTGACATGGGTTGGACCAGCTAGGATTGGCTGCCTGGCCGGGCGCCAGGGTTGCGCAGAGCAGCAGCAGAGCGCAGCGAACGTCGCGGCGGGCGGGCGGAGCAGCGAAGTGGTGCGGGCTGCGGTCTTCGCTGCGGGCGCGGAGGTCCTGGGCGAGCTGCGGAGGGTCGCAGCGTTTGACAACTTAAATTTGAAGTTCTTGTTTATAGTGTCATTGCCCTGTGCTTTCTGAAGCAACAGAGTGCAGTTTTCAAAGGTAGATTGAATACTTGCTTAACTGGTATTTTAAAGACCAGGATGCTTTAATAAAACTACCCCCTCCCCCCCAAAAGTGGTGTTCTCTGAGGTTTCATTTCAGACTGTTGAGCTAAGAGTCCTGCAACAGCCCTAGGATTCCGCTTCGTTAGCTCTGATAGGTTAGTCGTGATTTGTCTGTCTGTCCTCCACCTTCCAAGATTCTGTCATTAATCTTTTCTCCTGTTCTTTATGGGTTATCGTAGCTTTACTCTTATTAAATATTAGTAGAATTTTGGGAGGAGACAAATACATATGCAATATCCTTTTAATAGTAATGGTATTATTTGTTGAGACCTTACTAAACAGTTATTGCACTAAATATATTACCTGTTCACTCAATTTTCTCCATAACCTTAGGAGTAAAGAGATATCAGAACCAAGGTCTCCTGGTGGCAGAGCCCGAATTCTTCACTCTGTACCATATAGCCTATAGTCTTTGAAAAAATAACTTGAAAAGAATCAGACTACTGTTGTGTGAGTGTTTTACTTTTTGTAGCACTATTTATTAATTATTTTGAGTCAGAGTTTGATATATAGCTCAGTGTGGGCTTTAACTCACTATGTATCCCAGGCTGGCCATGAGTTCTTTCTTGGTGATTTTTCGCCTCAGCCTCCCAAGTACTGGGATTACGGATGCTCATCATTATGCTGAGCTATTTATTAATTTTAGAATTTAAGGTGCCCAACTGGCATAATTTTAGAATTTAAGGTGTCATTCTTTGAAATCTTTTCTTTTTGATTGTTTTTCTAGGAAATCTTTAATGATACATTCTTTGTATGAAGAAAGTAATGTTCTTTTAATAAAAATATGAGGTTATCCTTTATTTCTTCTAAATAGGTCTCAAGAACCCTATTGTATGGTTTGTGCCTGCACGTCCCCCCCAAGTCCTCATGCAGTTATGGGTGGCTTTTAGAGTTTATGACTGATCCATGATCCAATGCTGGGATTATGGGTGTGACAGCTATGCCTGCCCCAGGGCGGATAGTTTGCTGGTACTATGGAAGTGAGAGCTGTAACCGCCCTAGGGCAGATAGTTTGTGTATGTGAGGGAGAGAAAGAGGCTGCTGGCGGCCGCTCCTCCTTTTTGCTCTTGCTGCTTTTGCTGTGTGCCTCCGCCATGACCTGTTGCCCCCTGCCATGTGCCGCTCTGCCTCGGAGCCAGCCAAGTGTGGACTGAAACCTCCACAAACTGTAAGCTAAATAAACCTTTCCTTCCTTCATTTTGGGTGTTGGCTTTTTTGTCTCAGCAATAAGAGAAAAGTAACCGAGACACCCTGTCAACTGAAAAGCCAAAATTTCTCATCTTTCATTCTTGCTCCTTTGTGGTCGCTGTTCTGCAGGGACACCTGCTGTGATTAGAATCAAAATGTAAAAACAAAAGAACAAAAAGCTGCTAGGGATATTTTATATATATTAAAATATAAAAGTATGTGTAACAGGTGTGTTAATAGCACCTAAAATGCATTTGCTTTCTTTTTTGGAGACAAGGTCTTGCTATGTAATTTAGGCTGGGTGAACCTCCCACCTCAGCCTCCCAAGTGCTGGTGTTATAGGCATCTGCCACCATGCTCAGCTCAGTGCCTTTGGTATTTAATATGCTATTGTTTATGGGTTCTTTAAAAATCTCTATCTTTAAAAAAATTGCAGTCTGATGTGGTATGCCTGTAATTCCCCACTCCGGGAGACTGAGGCAGGAGGATCCAAAGTCAAGCCTATCAGAGCAACTTAGTGAGTTAGCCTCAATAACAGCAATAAAAGGCTGAGAATATAGCTTAGTGTGTAGACCCTGGGTTAATTCCCAAATGCTCCCCCCCAAAAAAAACCTCTTCTCTAAATGAATTTACTTCTTAACTCCATTGAGTATCATGATACAAGTAACCCATGATCAATTTAGATTGGAATGTATATTTTAATTTTGAAATACTCTCAAACAGAAATTACTGTACTACAAGTGGTAATGTTTGTAGGCTTGTGGTGGCAAAAATTTAATAGTGGTAATGAAAACTAGCGGGCTTCCAGATGATCTAAGAATGTTTCACATGGCTCAGCTGGGGTGCTTTGCCACATTTATTTGAGAAACGGTGGAGTGTATATTATGTTGAAGGCACTGTCCTAGGGTCTTTTGCATAAAATTAAATGCAAAATTAAGAAAAATAGAGACTATCAAAAAGGATTGTTTTTTTAAAAAGGACTATATTTTAAAGATAAGAAATGGGGATCAAAAGAGGAAAATTAAAAACTATTGGACAAAAAAGAAATAAAAAAAATGAACCTTAGAATACAAAGAAAAATTTAAAAGTCATTACTCATAAAATAAGATGGAACTACCTTCATGTATCTCTAGAGAAAAAGGAAACCTGCTTTACATAAATTAGTATGAATAATTTGTATGTGCAATGGACTTCTGGAAAGTTGCTAGATACAATTCAGGGGAGTTCTTACGGGAAACCAGTTAATGATATTTTCTGGGTTTCAGATTTAAATCTATTTGTTTATTACTGTCCCTGATTTTTCGTAATGTTCTTCTGAATTATAGGTAGGTAGAGTAGTGAGGAAAATTTCAGAAGTAGTTGATTTTTGTTATATTTGTACAAAGTAAAGCTTAGGGGCTTAATCTGTTTTGCAAATGCATAAATGCTGATACTTAATTGCCAGTGTGGTGGAATTTGGGAATGGGGCACGCGGAGGGTAATTAGGCCACAAGAGTGGTGCCCCACGGATAGGATTAGTGCTCTTATAAGAAGAGGCTCAGAGGAAGGGAAGAAAGGGTATAAAGAAAGGTAATGAAGGAATGGGAAAAAAGAGTTAGTTATATAATTAAGAGATCTCTATGTTGGTACGAATTTATGAGGTAAGATAGCAGGTTACAAACACTGTATATGGCACTGACAGTTTTGCCTTTTCAAAGATGTAGAAGGGTGTACATGCAATTGTTTTACCTGTCTTGGAGTGAGAAGCAGAGCATGTCTTCGTTTTCATTTGAGTATTTTTTGATTTGTGCTATTATAAATTGTCTCTGAACGGAGGAAATTAAGAATGATCTGAGTGTGTAAGAAGATGTGTGTGTTCATTAGCTTGATCACAATCATTTCACAATAGTACGTCTCAAAACATGATTGTGTACATCTTAAATATGTGTGATTTTGTCAGTTACACTCAAAAAAGGGAAGAGAAGAGGCTAGCAAGTTCGCTTTCTCTCTGCCATATGAGGATACAGTGAAAAACCAGCAGTCACAGCCTGCTCTAGGACCTTAACCGGAATCCCACCATACTTGTAAATCTGACCTCAGTTTTCTAGTGATGCTTTTTTTGTACCGGAAATCAAGCTCAGGACCCCGCGCATTCCAAGCAGGTGCGCCATTTCCTCTGCTCTTCAGTTTCCTGCTCACCGTAATTATGGGAAATAATTTCTGTTGTTCATAAGCTAGTCAGTCTATGATACTTTTTAATGGCAGTCCAAGCTAAGTCACAGCACCTTTTAAAGTGCAAAACCATAAAGTTGATTGTATTTTGAGTGCACGTTTTAGCATTGTTAGGGTGTGACTAGAGCGCGGAATTCCTTTCTGGGGGAAGGGTTACGGGCTGGGATCTGTGGGTGTTGATGTTTCCGTGGCAAAGGCTCCGCTTTAACCTTAGCTTCCCACTTGCCAGCGTGGCTATTTGGGCATCCGGGGCTCCCAAGGAGACTGGAGGGGCAGCGCGCCTGCGCGAGCAGGGGCGTGGCCCTCGAAGCTCTCAGCGTAAGCTCGTTAGCAGCCCAGTTTCCCTTTTTTGGCTTAAATTGTGAGTATAGGTTTATATTGTTCAGAGAGGCGAGTAGGAGATAGTTACATTCTAGCATTATGTGACTAGTCTTTAAAAACTATATCTAAGATTTATGATTTTACACAGAATATGCATTTCTTGGGCTGGAATATAGCTCAGTGGCAGAAGCACCTGCCTGGCAAGCATAAGGTCATGACTTTGATTCCTGGTACCAAAAAAACCCCCAAAACCCAGAATGTGCATTTCTCATATATATGTATTTTAACCTTATACACAAAAACATAAAATTTGTACATATTAAAGGGGTACTATATAATGTTTAATACATTCATATGTTGTGTGATATTTAAAATTAATGCCATGTAAAGTCCAACATATGTATATATTAGGTAATGTTTAATCAGGTTAAATGCTCACCAAACATTTATCATGTCTTTCTTTTTGGTACTGGAAATCGAACCCAGGACCTCGTGCTTGCCAGGCAGGTCCTGTGCTGCTGAGCTGCATCCCTGCCCTGTGTCTTTGTGATGAACGTTCAGAAGCCTTTCTTCAATCTTTCTGAAATGGGCAGTGCATTGTTCTTGTCTGTGGTCGCCGTGCTGTGCAGTGGTACCCCAGAGCCTTCTACCCCTGTCTAACTCCAACCTAGTAATCATTGGCCAATCTTTCTCCATTCCCCCTCCCACTCCCACAGCTCCCCAGCCTCTGGCAGCCACCATCCTACTCTCAGCTTCTTGTGAGATCTGAGTTTTAGATGCTGCACATGAGTAAGATTATGTGAGACTTGTCATTCTGTGCCTCACTTACTGACCTTCATGAATGATCTCCAGTTCTAGCCATGTTGTTGCAAATGGCAGGAATTCATTTTTTATGGCCGAATAGTATTCCACTGTGTGTATGTACAATAGTTTTTCCCTATTCGTTCATCAGTTGGTGGACACTTATGTCATTTCTATTTGTTGGCTTTTGGTGAACAGTTCTTCAGTGGACATAGGTATGAGGGTATTTCCTCACCATAGTGATTTCATTTCCTTTGGATATATACCCAGTAGTGGAATTGCTGGATCATATGATAGTTTTTTTTTTTTTTTTTTTTTTTTTTTTTTTTTTTTTTTTTTTTTTTTTTGTGATCCCTTCCTACAGTTTTCCAACAGTATGAGGGTTTACTAACTTTCCCACCGACAGTGTGCAAGGCTGCCTTCTCTTCCACATCCTCAGCAGCACTTGTTAGTTTCAGTCTGTCTCACACCTGCAGTACCTGCTGGGATGAGGTAGCATCTCAGTGGGGTTCCGATTTGCATTTCCCTCGTGGTTACAGATGCTGAGCATTTTTCCTGCACCGTTTCACCAGTTGCGTGCCTTCTTTTAGCTGTTTCTTCAGGGTAGGTGTATTGCCCATTTTTAAGTGGGTATTTTTTTTTTTTTTTGCTCTGCAGTTTTGGAGTTCCTCGTATATCCAGATGCCGACCCCTTAGCAGATGCACATGCTGTGCGTGTGTCTTCTCATGTTGTAGACTGTCTCTGTGCTCTGTTGGTTGTTTACTTTGACATGCAGAAGCTTTTAAGTTAATGTACTTCTGTCTGTCAATTTTTGCTTTTGTTTTCAGTGCTTTTTGGGTGGGTCTTGTCCTTTTAAATTCTCTTTCTTGTTTTGAGTCTCATTTAATTTTTTTTGAGTCTAGCTTTTCATTTTTGAAGTTCCTGTTTTGGTTTCTCCAAAAATTCATATTTTAATTTAACTTTCCTTAATTTGGAATTCCAGTTTTTGCTCTAGGGCCAAGGACAGTGCCAAAAACACGGTAATGGTTAAACTATACAGCCAAACTATCTAGCATTGAGCTCGGCCGTGTATGACATTCTCGCATCCTGGTGCAGACTAGCTTTCCTACTTTCCTACACATCTTCATAGGAAAATAGACAATTAGGTAAATGAACAGTTAGCTAGGGAGCCACCTACAGAGCAGTGCGTTCTATCTGTTGGTGTTTCCCAGTTGAAATCAGAGCCATTTGGGAACCTAAAGATCTTAGGGGGTTGAAAATATTTGTCAGTAATAACTACTATAATGAATACTATTAATAAATTGATGTGATAGTGATTAAAGTAAAGTCAGGTTAAGCCGTATGAAATTGCCAGTATTGGACCACTTTGATCTATAAAAATGGCATTTTCCTATAGTTTAACCAAAACTAATTTTTCTTGTATTATATTTGTTAATATTCTTAGAGGCCATTAAAACAATTAGGAAATTGAATATAAGATATTTAGTGAAATTACTGAATATAGAGATATATTAATAGCAACACAATTATGTTTGAATATTGAGTTACGAATGAGTTCTACAGCAATTTTGCGTATTGACTGCTACAAGTATATTTGTACATTTCATACAATTATATTTTCCAGGTCCAGATGAATTTTTTACCTGATAGAATCACTATGCAAAGTCTATTTAGATTTATTCTATCATTTTGCTCCTCAATGTTCATTTTTTAAGGTAATCTGATCTTACAATAAGGTGTGAAACAAATTGCAGAAATGTTATCTCCTGATACCAGTCTTTTTTTAAATTTAAAAATAGTATCTTTAAAAGAAAATGTGTGGTTCCAGCACCCTTTGAAGCAACTGTATTGGGTGGCGGTAGTAACCTTGGACGAACACCAGCATCGGCAAAACTTGTCTTAGCTTTCTCACTCCTCGGGGTTTCATAGGCTTCCTGTACAGAAGTACCAGCTATACACAGGACCAGCTAATTTGATGAAGAGGCTGTAGGTCTACACGTAATTGAACAAATACATCATGGTTTAAAAAAACACGAAATGACAGTAACAGTGAGTAGGGCAGAGGAGAGAAAAGAAGGGGATAAAAAAGGAAAATAAAATATAAAGGAACAATGAGGGATTTGTGTGTAACAAAATGCGGTTCTACCACCGGCCTACTTAGCAGCTTCTCACTGGGAGCCATTGTTCTCTCCAACTCGTTTTCTCGGCTTTCGTTCCCCGTTCAGGAGGAGGGTAGCCGCCCTCCCTGCTCTGCTGCTCTGACCACACGCTAGTGCTGCTGAGTTTGTTGCGGGAGTAATAGAATCTTGCATCTGTGGGCATAGTCTGCAGGACTGGGTTCCAGCAACGATCTTCTGGAATTAAAATCTATTATCCTGTGGAATACTTTATCACTGCCTATTTAAAATGTTTTTTTTTTAAATGTTTAAAGAGGGTTCTTTAGATGGGTTAGTCATATTTTTTTTATTACTCTTTCCCACTTCTTTTAGGAGTATACATGCCTTGATATACAAAACACACACTGGGCAAGTATTTCAGTATAAAGGTTTTTAAAAGTCTTTTGTTAAGGTTGTGTTTTAAAAGTTTTATTAATTTACTTTTTATTACTATGTTTTTGCGGTACACAATGATTACCTTTATTGTGGAGAGTTTATACGTGTGCATAGCAGATCTTAAAGTTTTTTTGTGTGCAAGTGTGTGTGAGTTTGTGTGTTTTAAATTTCAAGAATAGGAGTTTAAGAACTGTGAAAAGTGGGCACATGTGTTAGTGTCCAGCAGGACACTAACTTCTAAACAAGATGATTGGAAGGTAGGATAGCAAGTGTAAAGGTCTGTGGCCAAATCTCGGTCCCGACAGGAGCAGCCATCAGACCAGGTTTTCATCTGAGCCTCTGCACATTCTGTCCAATTGTCCGATGACTGAGACAGATTAATGTATGCGGGAGCCACATGGGTCAGCGGGTGTTCTGGAAGTACGGTGCTTAAATGTCTCCAAAAACAGCAGGCAGTACATGCTTTATCTACACATGCATGCATTCCATTCCTTGCTAGACCACATTTGCCAAGTCCTAAGTCATGGCGAATGATCTCAATAGGAGTCTGTTTATGGGACTAGTGTAAGAGTATTTAGAATGAGGACAGTCCCCCACAATTCACACTTTCAGCATGCATGAAACAAAGTCTACTATATGACAAGTATTACTTGGATGCTAAGAATGCAGTGATGATAAAATAATAAAAATCCTTTAGTTCTAGTGGACGAGGACAGATAGTAAAGAGGTGAATAAATAACTACAGTTGGCTGGGTGGTGATGGGTACTAGAGGGAGAGCAAAGCATAGAAAGAGGTGGAAAGCCTTGCTGGCGAAGCAGAGATTAGTGTTTTGGAAGGGGGAGAGCCATATTCGTATCTGGGGCACACGAGTACTGTGCCACTGCTCTTGAGTTTCCTGCATTATTTTCTTAGGTACTGTAATCTGCTCAGACCTCAAGAAAAGAAGCCCTTTCAGCTTACAGAGACAGGTATCTACAGATAGAGATAGAAGCACCCAAACTAAACCAAAGAAAACACTGCAAACATCCTGTAGTTATGGTAGATGCCAACAATCGCACGAAACAGCTAAGTGCTAAATAATCAGAGGTCCTGAGAAGGATGCATAAGCTGCTCCCAATTCAAATATTTCAGTGTGGGTCTTTGTATCTCCACCAGGGCAGTCATTCTTACTTCAGTCAGCTAGACCAGTAATAAGAAAGGAGCAGGAATTCCACACAGCGAGAACACGGTGCATGTTGCCATTGTCGGTCCAAGCGAGAGCAAGCGTAGAAGACCGCGACCTTGGTATTCCGGAGCGCGCCCTTCACTTGCTGCTGACTCTGCCTGTGTGATTTTTCCTCGTATGTGGGTTTCGTTTACTTGAAATGCCTCCCTCCTTGTCTTTGTTTATCAGAACTGTATCGCCTGAAGAGAGGGGTCTTTTGATCCTCCTTCTGTGGTCCCTGGCGCCAGCAGATGCTTAGTAAGCACATAAACAAGTGAGTGGGACAGAAGGGGGCACAGCTGACACGCGCCTCCTGCGTTTTTCGGCCCAGTTTCAGCTACAAGCGGCGTTCACAGGCTTTGTGCTACCCTTGACCTGTTTTAGGCTCTTCCTCCTTCTATCTCCTGATTAAAACAGCACAACTGGAGTTTAGGAGACAGCCAGACAGCTCAGTTAGCTTGCAGAGAGAGACACTTTCCTTCTCACGCTGCGGGCTGGGCCTCAGGTACAGTTTGATCCTTTTCTCGTCTACCTTTAACCTTTAGAAAAACAGCTGCTGTTCCCTTGCCAGGGACTCTGTTTCCTTCGCGCCTCACTAACTCCCTTCCGTTCCGTGGGCAGGCAGAGGGCCACAGGGTTACCTTGTAACCTGTCAGCTTTTCTTGTCAGTTGGCAAAGTGTATTTGAGTATTACGAGGGCCTTGGGGCGTAGTTATTGAGGGGGCGTCGGCTTTGGTTTATTGGGGACTAAGGGGGTATAGGATGATACACAGGTGTTTTCCAGTTCATTAAAGTGAGCAAAAATCTCAAGCTCTGGCCTCACTGGCACGTATTTCTTGCCCTGTTCCCTAACACATTACTGCCTCCTTCACACACACTGTACCTCGATCTGCAAAGGTGCAGCTGGCAGCTGCTTCTCACTCCTGGGAAACACAGATGCTTTGGCCTGTCGTGTAAGCACAGCTGGAATCCTTAGGACAGTTGAGAAAACAAGAAGAAATCCCAAAGCCTCGTGTGATGATGAGCCACCTTTGAGCTGTGCCTAACATTTATTTTGTTACCATAGTTTTTACCTTAGTGTAAAACAAAGCTGGGTAATTTTCCACTGCTGTCCTCATCACTCTCAGCACCCTTGCGGCGATAGTTATAAATACTATTATCGAGTGCAAGCTCTGACCCAGCTGTGACCTTTATGCCTTACATGGATCAGCTCGCTCAGTCCCCAACACTTATGAAGGAAGAGTTGACCTAAGCTTTTGAATATAATTTAGTATTGGGACAGAAGGAAAATCTATCAGGTTTCCCATTTGGAGGCGTGAGCGTTGAGTTAGGGTAAAGCCATGAAGGGAAAAAATTTCTAAGCTGGAGTATTTTATGTTATTGTCACCTTACCCTGAATGTTTATATGTAGTTTTTTAAATAGATTAGAGAAGTTTGGGTTTACACAAAGGAGAAACAAGTTATCTCACAATTATACTTCGTTGATCCAAAAACAGAGACTTGAAGGACTCCCCGCTTACTGGCCCGTTCTGGTTGTCCCCATGAGAAGATAAGTAGGAGTCTTATCTTTAGTTTACAGTCACGCGTGCTCAGTGGGAAAGAAATAAGACCTAAACCTTGTATTCAAAGGTGTTTCCTGATGAATCATGATGTTTTGTTTTCTCATGCAGTTTCAAGACTACTTTAATAGTTTTTAAAAATAGCCTTTAAATCTGCTACTTGTAAGTGTGGATAAAATTATAGCTGTAGTAGACTTGAGTATTCAAAACTATTTTAAGTAGGCCACAAAAACCATTTTTAATTGCCCACTTTATCAACAAACATTTTCCAACATGCTGCGCCATGCCAGGGGTGGTTCTTGGTATTCGAGGGGGATTCAGCTGAACAGCAACAGCTGCATCTTGTATCTACCTGGACAGCACCCAAGAGGCTTTAATTACTGCTGGACGCTTTGGAATGTCCTTGTTTAAACATACTTCATGTGTTTCCAGGGAGAACCCGGGTTTTTCATTAGTAGCCACATGATGAAAAGTCAGTTTATATGTCATCTGAATTAGGTTTTTAATTAAAGTCAGTGGTGAGTTGGGGATTCCCCCCAAGGGAATATTGGGTATAGTTTGAATACGAGTTGATGGCAATAGAGGCGTTGTTCGTATTTGTACTTTCTTTTTTCTCAGTAACCCTTCGTACTGCCCTGGTATGATGGTCTAATTTGAGTGAAATTAAGTTTAAACAGCTCAAAATAGTTAAGATCGTTTTTCAGATGAGATTGGTTGCATTCAGGGTGGTATAGCCTTAGACTTGACATCCTTTTTCAAATATTGTTCCAAGTTAAAGTAAGCTAGCTAGCATGACCTTTATAAACAAAGGCGGGGCAGGAAGGACAGGGGCCTGGTGGTGAGGATCCTCTGCACTGCTTGTTCATGGGAACTAAGTAGGTGTTTTGACTGCTTCCCTAAGAAGTCTCTGAAGCCATCTCTAGGGTCAGTTGGCTGTGAGAAACTCAGAATCTGTGTGAGGCAATGAGCCAGGGTGTAAAAAATGAAGATTTGAATGCCGTCTCACTTACGTACAACCTGTGTTACGTTAGGTTTGGTTTTATCATTAGTAATACCAAAGATCGATGTTGTAGTATTTTATAGGTTATTGTGAAGGTTAAATCTAAAGCACCTAGAGTAATGACTGACATATTTCAGACATTAATGGCTGCCTCATCTGTGCACTGGCTGGGAAAGGATGCTATAGTAGGTACCCTTTATTATTCCATAAGTAGTATTTATATAGTTAGGAAGGGGGGGGAGGGAGGGGGGAGGGGGGAAGGGGAGGGAGAGAGGAGAGGAGAGACTTTCCAATCAGAAGGGACAGACTGAGGTGAATAGAGCTGAGAACATACCTGGTATACTCTTGGAGTATGGAGAATCCACTGTGGATAGATTATAAAATATTTGGGATTATACAAGTGAGATTGGACGTACAATCTGATGCCTATACCTTGTTCTTGTTATGCCTTTCTCAGCATATTTTGCAATAAGTATAGAGTCACAGAAAGTTAAAGAATAGTTCAGAGTCTCTTGAAGTCTTCACTCAGTTTCTACCATAATATCCTGAGTCATGTAGTAAAATATTGAAATCAAGCAATTAGAAATGGCATTATACTATTGTATAATACTGTACTATTGACTGAACTGCAGAATTTAGATTGTTTTTACTGTCTTTACATCCACTAATTTTTTGTGTATGTACACATGCATGCATACGTGTGTGTGTGTGTGTGTGTGTGTGTGTGTGTGTGTTTATATGTTTGTTTTCCATCACACAAAGGAACTCTGTTCTCCATTTATATTCAAACCACCTCCGCATGCTTGTTCTGTTGCCTGGCAACCACTAATTTTTCTCTATCGTTTTTGTCATTTTGAGCTCGTTAATAAGTAGAATCCTATCATATATGACCTCTATAAAAAATTTTAAACTCAACACAACACGTGAGAACCATGCAAGTTTGTTTCAGGTATCAGTAGTTTCTCTTTTATTTCTGAGTATCTTACATTGTCTGGCTGTCCTAGACTGTGTCTAACCACTCACCCGTTTAGGGTCAGTAGTGACTCTTGTGTCCTTAATGAGCCAGTATCTGCCGGGGCCTCCATGGAATTCCTGGTGTGATCAAAGAAATACAGACCAGAAGCCACAGACGCCTTCAGAATAACTCGTTTCTACTCATATTTTAAGAACATGAAGGAAATACAGAGCTCACGTGAGTATTACATACCGACACCCTCTTCTCTAGTTGGCTGCTTTCACACCCGCGGCGCCTTTGTTCTCTTCTCCAAAACACGCCTCCGTCGTCTCTACGTCTTATTCCTCCTCGTTTGTGCGCTCTGTTACCTACTGAACTGTGCAAACACAGTTTCAAGCTGATTTCTCAAAAATGAATTTCCCTTTTAACTGCTAAGCCTCACTAATCGGAAGGTCTAGATTTCCTTCTGTATCCTAATCCTCGACATAAATGGCCGTTCTTGTGCCAACTCCATATCTGTGATGACCTCACACTGCTATGGCTGCCTCCCTTAAAACAATCAATGGGACGGTAACTTTCCATGTATATTTCTAGAAAACGCTAAAAGAAAATGACTACTTGTAAACTGAAATATATTCAACTCAGATGTTTTAGTTAGTCCATACAGGTTCTTTTTAATTGAAAAATGGCTGAAAATATGACTTGATGGCCTTAGCCTGAGGCTCGATATAGCTTTTTTTTCTCTTTCAAACAGGCCACGCTTCCTCTAGTGCCACCCAGCATCCGCACTGCCCACAACCCCCTGTTGTGTCACAGCAGCCCTTAGCAGGCATTCACGTGTCATATACACTGAGGGGTGATCTTACTATTTAGCTCACAGGAAATGATCTTACTACATGAAGTTTTTCAATCATATCACTGTTCAGTCCAAGTTCTCCTTGTGCTCTCTCCTGTAACCACAAAAGGAAAGCAGGATGATAGCCAGTCAGCCCGAAGGTTTAAGGCAAAAGATGTCCTGAGTCCCCAGCTAGATTCCTTAGTCTACAAACTAGGGTTGAACGGAAGAGATGTCACCAGCTAGTGGCTGAAATCTCCTTTTATAGCACTATCTAGTTCTTAGTGTTCCGGGTCCACCCCCATGAACCTAAACCAGGAAATTTTCTATCCACATCTCCCCTTAATCCACACCAGGGACTAGTACATAATTTGCAGGGGCCAGGCAAAGAGAAATGTAAGAGCTCTTGTTCAGAAACTGTTAAGAATTGCAAGACAGTGATGGCAAAACATGAAACTATTTGCAGCACCCTTCTCAGTGTGGTAGTCCATGCAACCAGAGATTGCATTCACACGAAGCAGGACATTTTCAATTATCTGTTACCTGTTTTCTGGCTTCCGAGAATCCTGCCCTGGCTTTGGAAATCTCTGTCTAACCTCGTTTCCTTCTGATTGTTTTATCTTCCTGCAACAAGGACAAATGTCCCTTTCCTCAACATAAAACCTGCTCTTCTTGACAAGATGTACAGCATAGCATTTACACCTTTCTAATCTTCTCCCTGTTCTTACCAAGTGAAGCAAGAGTAATGAAAAAGGAAGGTATATTGGCACGTGTGCTGCAGCGAGCTGTTTGTATCACTGCAAGCTCTAAAAGGTTCACCATCACTGCCCTAGACTGTGGTAAATTGGTCAGATAATGAAAATCACTTTAGGAGGCCCCCTGGGAGGCCTTTGCTTAGATGACATAAAAAAATATACTTTTCACTTCTTTAGTAATAGCAATGAGACATATGGCCCATAAAAATCATGGGATGAAGATGGATAGCTCCATGGAAATGTTTATGGAATTTCAGATAAGCTAGGGAAATGTGGCTTACGTGAAGGTAAACTGATTTCTTCACGTGAGGACTTCTCTGGAACCTTTAATCTTGTGATGCCTGGTCCATTGGGAAGATCTGGTAAGCAGTATTTCTTAACTTCATTTACTGATGGTAACTCTATAATATTTTCTTGGCAATTCTATTATAAGAGACTGTGAAATATTTGGAAAGCATCGTCTTAAAAGTGAAGTATTTCTTGAATTCTGGAGGAGGGGCATTTGTTTTGTCAGTTTGGGTGAATTTTTGTTGAGTCCTAGTTTCTGTTGGGTTTCATGAGACCCAAGTGTCCTGAATACATAAGAAAGCCTGATATGATCATTTGTTCACTTAGAGTCTATGTTATTGGGAGTTCTCCAGAAAGATAGGACCGTAGGAATCAGATAGATGGAAGGGAGGGGATTTATTCAGGGAATTAGTTTCATGGAAGTTGGGAAATCTGAAATAGACCATCTGTAAACTGGAGAACCAGAGACTTCAGTAACAGGCTTAGTTCAAGTCCAAAGGACTCAGAAACAGGAAGCTAATCGTATAACTCTGAGGCTGAAAACTTGTGTGTGTGTGTATGTGTGTATGTCTGTGTGTAGTGTGTGGGAGGGTACTGTGTATGCAAGCCTAGAGTCCAAAAGCAGGAGAACTTGGAATTCTTTTGTCCAAGGGGAGGAGATGAGTGACCCAATTCCAGTAGAGGAAGAGTTCACCTTTCATTGCATTGTGTTCCACCTGGCCTCTGGCCTACAGTTATGTGGTGTCTGCCTACACTGAATGAGGGTGGATCTTTCCTCTTAGTACGTTGACTGGAATATCAGTCTTCTACTGGAACACCTTACACCAGTGACAGAAAAATGCTTTACCAGCTGTGTGGTCATCCCTTAATGCAGTTAAGTAAATACCTAGAATTAAACATCACAGAGTCAAAATCTAGAATTTTTGATCCTAGCACTGGTGCTAGAGCAGAAATGGAAATTGGGAATGTTATTTTAGTAATTCAGATCTAAACATTGTGAGTCAGCCTGGAGTTACAGAGTGCAAAACTTCTTCTATCTGTATGTAGTTTCTGACAGGCAGTTTGGGAAGTTGCGTATTAATTCTCATTCCAGAACACAGCCCTATTCTTACAGATAAGACTCAATAAATGCAGCAATTAAAATTTTATCTTCATAAAGACTTTTTCAGAGGAAAAAAGATCAGATTATAGAGTAATATGATTTTATAGATATTTACGTCATTTTCTTTGACTGTAGAATAAGCAAAGTTCATGCGGGTCCATTTGCAAGTGTGAAATCGTATTTGCCTGAATAGCCTAGTTGTGTATTCTCAGTGCATCATGACAACATGGAGAGGAAAATAAGCTCATATTTTTAAAACAGTAGGAGAGTTATTTCTGCCCAAACACTGATTAATCTTTGAATGGACTTTCTTGTAATCCTTCTCTCTCCTAGACTACAGGGCGCAGCACGGTTACACTTTGTGTAGAGTCAAGCAGTGAGACCTCCTTGCTGCTGTTAAACTTATTGCTGCTTTTTTCAACAGGTGTAGACAGCTTTGCCTTCAGTAGCTACACTTTGCTTCACTTGATAATGCATCAAGACCTCTTTTTTTTATTTTTATCAAAGAGCTAAGAGACCGTGTCCTTGTGAATCATGGAAACAATGAAATGCTGATGTTTTCTGATGATACATATCCATCCCTTTATAAATAAGATTTATATAAATTTATTAATAGTATCTTTGCACAAATGCTTTAAAATCCTATTAGCTGGAGATTAGGTAACATTAATGTGTCCCTGGTTAGACATTTTTGTAAAATACAGGTATCAAGTAGATTGAAGTTCTTGCCCTCAGGGAATTTGCCTATTTGAGGAGAGGAAACATGGAAATAAGATAAATACTAATATAGCACAACTTATGCGGTACCTCAGATGAGCAGTATGAAAATCTTAGCATAGCATTTCAGTGGGAGAGCAAGGTTTTATGTATCCTGAGGTAGCTGGGGAGGACTCACATAGAAACTGAGACTTGAGCTGATTCCTGGAGATGAGAATAATTTAGTGGGCTGGGAAAAAATTTTAGCTGACTGTTCCTCAGACAGAGTTCTTCTATCTAGAACATATAAAGAATTAAAACACATCTGCCCCCCCATTCAAAGACCCAATCCAAAAATGAGCATCTGAGATGAACACACACTTCTCAGATAAAGAAATACAAATGGCAAATAAATACATGAGAAAATGTTCAACATCATTAGTCATTTGAGAGGTGCAAATTAAAACAACATTAAGATTTCATCTCACCCCAGTAAGAATGGCTATCATTAAGAAATCAACCAGTAATAAATGCTGGCAAGGATGTGGGGAGAAAGGATCCCTTCTCCACTGCTGATGGGAGTACAGATTGCTGAAACCACTGTGGAAATCAGTTTGGGGATTCCTCAGCAAACTAGGTCTAGAGGTCTCATTCAACCCAGCCATTCCCCTACTTGGTATTTTTCCAGAAGATCTGAACACACCGTATCACAGTGAAATATGTGCACCCATGTTTATAGCATTTTGTAATTGCTAAATCATGGAAGCAACCCAAATGTCCATCCACTGAGGAATGGATAAAAAATTGTGGTACTTCTATATAATGGAATATTACTCAGCTATATAGAAAGATAAACTCGAGGCTTTTACAGATAAATGGTCACAACTAAAGACGATACTCATAAGTGAAATAACAAGACCTCCATGTGTAAGCAACGTATTGTCTTAGTGTAAGAACTTGAAAGTGAATAAAAATGAGGAGGTAGGACAGACGTTGTGAAATGAAAGGCACATGCTCAAAAGTAAAGAGCAACTGGGGTGAGTGAAAAGAGAAAGGAAAGAAAGGGAAATCATGTATGTATAAAGGGAAATTATATATGTATGTATATACAGGATAGCTAACATAGTTGAACTACTGACTTCTATCACTTTACTAAAAGGAACAGTGAATGATTAATTGTTTGATCACTTTTGCATGTCTATTTGTTCTCCTGAGAAACCACTTT
Source organism: Dinomys branickii (assembly GCA_004027595.1). NCBI lineage: Eukaryota > Metazoa > Chordata > Mammalia > Rodentia > Dinomyidae > Dinomys > Dinomys branickii. The sequence continues at coordinate 2,980 of PVLD010003812.1, read as the reverse complement.
GAAGATATCAATGTGTAATACAACAACCATTGATAATTTCCTACCACTTTGTCTGTAACTCTGTATTGCTTATATTGTTCTTACGCTGTTTTGTAAATGGATATCTGTTTGTTAATATGCTTTCCTTCTTTTAGTTTTAAAATGAATTTTAAAAAACTGGGAGAATAATTTAGTGAGTAAAGAGAAATGGGATGCTGGTCACAGTAGCGGAGATTTCTAGCCCAGAATATGGTTGCTTTTCAGCAGTGGGTATACTTCTTTGACTCTTAACAGAGGATTGATGAAGGCAAAGAATGAACAATGGGAAATAAAGCCAGAGACAGGTTGAATTAAAGTATAACAAGCTTTGAGCGCAAGGCAAAGGGGTTTGGACTGGATTCTGTAGATAATAGGTTAGCACTGAAGGTTGCTGGACAGAGAGTAAGTGGAAAACTTAGTAACTTCGTGGTTTAGTTAGAGCAGAAGCAACATGCAGCTCTGTACCCAAGTGCCCTGTGGATAACAAAGGCGAGAAGAGTTGTGTACAGGCCTTTTCTTCATTTCGGATGAGATGCAGACTGGCTTAGCTAGCTGGTTTTCATGCTTCCCCGTATTTTCCTTTGGTCATCTAAATAAAACTTGACCAAAACATTTTTTCTTTCAGTTTCTAATGTATTAACTCAAGTTTGACCTTCTGTAGAATATGACAGTTAGAATACCCGCAGTTATTTCCTGTTGTTTCAGATTGTCACAGAACTTTGATGTCCCAGTGCGAACTGGAACGACGAAGCCTACCCTGTGGAGGATTGCTACCGCAATCTGACTCTCAACGGGGCACTTCAGGGTGGACAAGTGCGACGCAGCCTGGTTCTGATTCACCGTTTAGCTAAAGGCACATGTAATTTTCTTCTTGCGTAAATATTTGTGTGGTTCTTTAAAACCTAGAGCTAAGAGTATTTAGATTCCTTTTCTCTCCTTCATTTTTTCCAGCATAGTTTTTGGCTTTTATAATACTAAAATGTTACAACAAAAATCTCTCCAAATATTATGTAATAATCTTTAGATTTGTTTTAAAATTCCTGGCCCTCTGCCTGTCCTGTATCTTATAAATTATCAAAGTGGAATTAAATTTGTTTTCTGAAGTATGAGTTGATAGGATTTAGAGCTTGAAATATTGTAAATTAAGTTCTCCACAAGAGTGTCCTTTTATTAGCAGCAGGAGTTAAGGTTATAGGGAACTAAATATACTGCAAACTTCAGAGCCAGAAAACTTTGTTTAGGTTCTCCCTCTGCCACTTACCTACCTGGGGTACTGGAATGTGTTCCTATGACTACTTGTCCTGTTTTGAGTTCTGTGGATTCTAAGACTCACAGCAGCTTGGTATGGATAAAAATGCGAACAGAATTAATATCCCTTCGTCTGTGGAGCTCCTGAGACCTGCTGTGGTGGAAAGGACTTGAAGAGAATCCCTAGCCAAAACAGGAGCGGAGGGTTATGACTCCACAGGTTCTAGGCTCTTACCTTCTCTGAGCCTCAGCTTCTTCATCTTGAAAATAGAGAATAATATTTACTTCGTAGGGTTGTTATGAAGACGCAGAATTCAGCACAATGCCGGTCCCGTGCTAGCCATTCAGTGACATAATAGCTGTAATTGATTGGTGGTAGGATTGGATGGATTTGCCTTTTTCATCTGTGTGACTCTTTCATGGATTTTATTTCCTTTTCTACAACCCAGAGGGTGTGAACATGTTCAGGCCCCAGGATTCTTGAGCTACCCTGAGAGAGAGGAAAAGAAACGACAGCAGCACAACCCGGAAGTAAACTTCAGGGCTCGGAGTGGTCTCAGGCGGTCCTCGGAAGTTACTGTGTTGCTTGTACTCCAGACCCTTCGGCTAAAATTAGTCACACGGCTATAGTGGAGACTGGGAAGTGTGGGCTCCTCCCTGGTGACCTCTATGGAAGCGGGGAGGAGCAGATTTTGTTGGACCCAAGAATAAATAAATCTGAGAATTATGCTGAATGAAAAAGTCGACATCAATAGCTCACATACACAACCAAAATTTTAACTTAAAATTCCAATTAAAAATAGGACAATCATGCATAGCAGATGTGTGGATTTTCATACATGACTCTGTACGGTAGGTGGGGAAGGTATTTAGAGGGACAATCTCTGCCAAGGCATTCATTCTGCTTCTGTGATTTAAGCTCTTATCCCCATGGAAAGAAACCATTATAACGCTTTCCTCAAGGACGTCATCATCTGTAATAATATTTCTATTTCATTGATACTCTTAATGTAGCATGTTTTGCCTCAGTTTCTAACTGAACTATAAAGCATTTTGACTTCCCAATTAAAGAGGCTAAGATTTTATTTATAATCATCCAGTCTAATATATATATATATTTTTTTATAGTAGTAAGGTCTTCAAATTTGAGATCTGATCTCTTCCACAAAATCTCATTGAATCTCAATTAACATGTGCATTACTTTCTGCTTTGCAGCTATAATTCATTTTTACCTCTAGAATTCTGAGGGTCACACTCATTAAAAAATTTATCACAATCACAGTAATAACAAATGTATATAAAGAGTTATCACCTATCTGAAAATATCCTTTTGTGTACCTAAATCTGCTATTGTAAAAACTCTGGTCTTTTTTTTTTCTGTTTTTTTAAAAGTCACTTGTTTGAGACCTTTCTCTGAATTAATTTTTTGAAAACTTTGAAATAATCGTTCTTTTACATGCGGTGATAAGAAATAATAGAGAGGTCTTTGCTTTCCTAAGAATTTTCCCAGATGAAATATAAACTAAGAGTCATGAAGGAAATCTGTTCAAAAACAAAGAACAGATGGGACGAAGGAAAGGAGAAAAGAAAAAGACAAAAATGTATGTATGTATATATGAATATATATGAATATACATATATGCAGGAGGGCTAACATGGTTCTACTATTGTATTATATCACTTAATGCTAAGCAATAATCGATGACAGGATAT